>CAJHNH020003724.1:199054-206554 GCA_905116865.2 Candidula unifasciata
GGCTAAGTCGATGCGAACGCTTCGTAATGCCAGGGTACTGGGTTTGATCCCAGCAGCGGGCTATCACCTTGCGTTGGTTTCGACAGTGGTATCAGAGGGCTGACTGTCCAGAAAGCAATGGCAAACTACTGAACGTAAATTTGCCTAGAGAAACCACACAATAGACAGGAGCTGCTGGTGTCGGTTCTGCAACGTCCTGTAAAAGATACGCAACTAAACTTTAGCCTTGTATATTTCAGGCTCGAATATGCTGGTTGGGATTGTTTCTTGGGGAGATGGATGCGGTCAGCCTAACAAACCTGCTGTGTACACACAAGTGGCATATTTCCTGGACTGGATAAACAACATTATGCAGCAAAGACGTTAAACTTCCAGCCAGCTCTGAGTAAAACAACACAGATCAACAGTCTCAATTTTCTGTCCGAAATTCAGTCTAGAGATTCGAGCAGTGTGCAGTTCAACGGTCTAAATTGTTATTTAAAAAAAAAAAAAAAATGCCAGACGAAAACCTTACTGTTCTAGATTATGTAGACTGTGCCTGTCTATCTATTCGCTGTCCTATAACATTTAAATCGAAAACAGTGAGTTAGTGTTTTTCTCTTTGTTACTTTGGATCAATTAAAATTAAATAAATTAATTACGACGGCCTTGTCTGTTTCACACTCAATGTATATATAATATATCCGTAAACTTAAGCAATGTATGTGTTGCCACTTTATACCAGTACGGTCGGCACTCAAATTAAATGAAATATATCTTTTTGTTTTTGTTTTTGCAAAGATAAATTAATTCCACTGAGAATAAATTGATAATAATGGTGAAAGGTGGGGCGGGGCGGGGAGGGGGTGGAGGGAGGGGGACGGAAACTGTTTCCAAACGCACTGCCACAAACAAGCTTATCTCAGAAGGTGAGTAATTCCATCAGTTATGGAACAAGATCAGTAGTGGACGAACAACCAGAAAATTCCACCTGAGTTTACAACCAGCCAACTCTGAGCATAAGAAGACCTGACACTAAATAATAGAGACACATTACCATCATGTGGCAGGTCCTTTGCACAACGTCGCTCTCATCACAGTCTGCCTAAAAGCAACTCGGTCTTTCGCTATGTACTTTCATACTCAAGGAGTCATTACATCCTGTGCCTATCTTCGTGTTGCTCGGCCCCTGCCCCTCCTTCCTGGTACCATGCCTTCTGCTATAATTTTTTTCCAATCCGTCGTGGCGCTTGATATGACAAAATATTTCTGCTTCCGAGACAGGATGCTGTTTATCAGCAAATCTTGCTTGATGTTAAGATTTTTCAGGATGTCAGTATTTCTCATCTTCTTTGTCCAAGATATTCTGAGAATCTTTCTATAGCATTTCAGTTTAGAATTCTATTATCCTGCCGCGAAGGCGTAAAGTGTCTTTAACGCTGTCGATCTATTTTCTCATAGCCCTCCTGTTGTTCTTATAGCCGAACTTCTGAGTAATAGTGTTTGTAATGGTATTTGATGTTGCTGCAGTCTAACGAGATAGGAAAACCACTTGATATGCTGTTTCTCAATTTTTACTCGATTTCGGATGGTTTGGTTGATGTCTTTTCTCAGGCATCTCATCTTGCAGGTGGTGATTTTGCATACATAGGCTTTAGACATTGTCTATGTTTGGCTGTGGTAGCTCAGTTATGGATTGAATATGCTGTTTGTAAACTGTCTATGTGCACTCATAGTAATGTTTGGATGTCCTTAATAATGGTGGCAACTGGTAGATATGTGTACTAGCTTTTGTGACATCTGGTTTGTATTTCTCTGTCAATTCTGCCATCTTCTGTGATCACACTTCCTAGATATTTAAATTAAATTACTTTTTTTTTAAAGGCCAGAACTATTCGGTTGTCTGTGAAATTGGCCAGGGGTTCTACTGAATTGTATTGCTTTGGTTTTGTTTGCATTGATCTTGATACTGTATTTTTTGTATGCTGAGGTTAACGTGTTAATGTGGTCTTGCAGTCTATCTTCTTTAATGTGGAACAAGAACTGGTCGTCGGCAAATAGTAGTTTGTTTACTGCGACTGAAAGTCCGTCTATGTTGCTGGATAATATGTATATGTACCGTGCTAGGCATGTTCTAACACATATCTTTCAAGTGCGGTGCCTAAAAAACGAATACGTGGCATTAAGTGAGATAAAAAGATTCCAAAAAGTAAGTTTGTTTTTTGTTTTTTGAAATAGCAGATATTGTAATAGTTGTCTCAATGCTCAGTCTCCTGGGTCATCTCTATGGACATCCTCTGTGGTAACACACACATAGTTAAATGATGTCGAGGTAAGCCTCTACCACGATAGAGGGATTGTGCAAGCGGTCCTGGGGTGGACTCATGGAAACAAAATGCCAGGGACACTGTTGTGTGGAGGGTGAGGGAGGGGGAGGAGGCAAATCAAGAAGGGAATGTGAGTAATGGAAAGCACGATTGAAGAAAGCATATGAGCCGAGCGTTTGAGAAGAAACAAGCTAAATACAAATGATAGCAACAACAGTCATGAAATACCATGTTGTACTGGTGAAAGCCCTTTTCTCAACATATACGTATGTGTGTCTTGTTAATCACACCCACAGCACAATATAGCACGTATTTGCTTCATTTATTTAATTGCTATTGCAGTGTGCACCTGACCAGTGCTTTTTTTATAGCATCTTTACCCCCCCCCCCCCCCCCCCCCCCATCTGTGAAAGCCAGTGTGACGGGTTCCCGAACAAGCCAGTGTGCTTCCTCCCTCCCGTGCAAACCAGTGTGCTGGCCCCCCTCCCATCCCTCCCGAGAAAACCAGTGTGCTTGACCCCACGACAACCACTCACAGGAATAACAAATCAATGATCAATAATATGAAACAAACATTTTGTTTATAAGCACTTTAACAAAACCGATGTGAAAACATAAACATAGATTAGTTGAAAAATTGTGAGTTTCAAATTTAAAGATATACTAGTAACTTTGAAAACATATTGACTAAATTTGTCTGTAGTTTCTTGGAGATAGTTTTTCGAAGACTAAATAACATTAGTAGATACACGGATGTTCACATCCTTTCATTGCATGACCTTGCGTGTTTTATAGATTTTATTTTCTTGTTTGACATTCATAAAGATTGTGAGGAAGACTGTTTCCATTTTTCCCTATTTATTTTTCTTTGCCAACTACATCTGCCTGTCTGCTTGTGTTACTAACTGTTCATTATCAAGTGATGGGCAATTCAGTGTATGCTTTTTTGTTCCCCCTCCCCCCCCCCCCCCAACTCATCTCTCGAAACCCCTAAACAGAGCCTGCACAACATCGCATCAATGCGCTGACCACTGTGTGTCAGACAGACGCCTAACAACACAATATTTTCCAGAAGATCGTGTTAGTACATTTCACTAACAAGTAGAAACAGTAAAAATTTATATGCACGCTGAACAAAGTCAAAAACGTTTATATACTGCAAAATCTTTATGATACTTTTACTAAAAACCAAGTTAAGGCTGTCTCCAGCACTGGTGATACAGATACACTCATTGTATGGAAAAATCTGCGCTAGCAATATCATACAGACAAATTTGTGACTGTTTAATAGGAGAATGTTGTTCTCATCAAGCGGTCACTACACGGCATTTTTTTTCCGATTTATGACAAAAATATCACTTTTTCAATGTGATCATTTTTGTAAAGTTCGGCATTCGTAGAATAGATTACACACAAAATGTATGTCATTTGTAAACAGTTTAGCATTGACAATTTAATACTAAAGACATCAACCTAAGCAATATTTTAAGATAAAAAAAAAGTTTACAAGTCAGTTTTCTAATATCTCTATATTTCTGTTTGTTGTGTGTGTGAAATCCTAAAATCTCAGCTAATATAAAGACTAGATACTCCTTAGACAATATTATAGGGACTGGTCTATTTAAACGTAGATTTTAGAAAAATATTCAAAAACATGTTTAAAGTAAATAAACTACACCTATACTTCTAAATAGAAAAAAGTCCATTGAATTCTCCATCTATTGTTGAATACGTATGTTTCTTTTAAAAATTGTTGGATTCTAAGTACACATTGTTTTTATTTCACAAGATGGGGGCTATTGCGATGACAACCATGATTTTTTTTTACCCTTAAAGTATACAAATGTAATAACATGTATCCCTACAAATGACCATTATAACATAACTGCTCTAACTCTGTAAATAATATTTTAAAAAAATGTTTTGGTGTAGTGACCCCTTAAGAAAATCTACAACAATAAACGTTAGATTCCGTGCTTCGTGAGAAAAAGATGTGGATAAACCTCAAGAAACGTAGCACTCGTTTACAGCTTTTAATGTACCGGCCAGTAAATGTCAATTGATCTCGTGTGTGTGTGTGTGTGTTTGTGTGTGTGTGTGGGGGGGGGGGGGGTGGGTGTGCTTGTGTGTACGTGTGTGTGTATGTGTGTGTGTGTGTGTGTTTGTGATGTCCGAAATGGAAAATACACTTACTGAATAATACTTGGACTCTTTTACAGTTTCAAGAATATTACAATGAGCCTGCTGTCCTATTAATCAGTGGGGGAAAAAATACCTCACAAATATGTACTGATAAATATGACAAATTCTCTGTTCTAGAATTTCCAAACATTATGAGATGTTTCCCCCCCCCCCCCAAAAAAAAGGGTTAAATTCACTTAACAGCTTTAAAGGTTAGTTGCGTATTCTGTACAGGACCTTGCAGAACCAACCCCAGCAGCCCCTGGCTGTTGTGTGGTTTCTCTGGGGCAAATTTACGTCCAGTAGTTTGCCATTGCCTCTGGACGGTCGGCTTCTTTATACCACTGTCGAAACCAACGCAAGGCGCATGGTCCGCAGCTAGGATCGAACCCGGCACCCCGGCATTACAAAGCGTTCGCATCAACTTAGCCACCGAGCCGACTCAACAGCTTTAGTATACCTAAAAATATTGCCAGCTTGTATTTTATCCATGCAATAGCAAACCTCTGGAGGCAAGAGCGCGAAGTACAGAAACCGCACGTCATTAATTTATGGCAATATTCATCCTCTCGGTGATGTTGCTTAACTCACACAGAATCTGAACTTTCAGTTTCTCTATGTCGTATCAGTTATGTTAGTATGCGTTTTCGACGCTCGTCATGTTGCCTTGCTTCCTGTCATTGAATCCCCATGTAGCAAATGCATTTTTTCCCCTTTACAATAGACAGCCAGACTTTTTTTTTGTTTCTTTAAAAATGGATTTGGCTCCCAGGTCGACCTAGCCTTGCGTGGGTACCGGTCACAGTCCCGGGAAGTGAAAGCGGCCGGCGTGATGCTGACTACATCACCCATCTTTTAACGATTCGTCTACTAAATATAGGTCTAGCCCTATATGCCCCATACGCCTAAAGGCGTAGAAAATTGTCCTTTTTTAACTTCACCTAATTTATACTAGGCATCATAAACAGCAATATAAACGATCCTGTGATGGTAACATATGGTCTCTACAATACTGCCCGGATTTTGTGCTATCTTTTCTTGACATAGGCTGGTTTAGCCAGTCACACTCGCCATCGCCATGGGCTTTGAGTCTCATGCTTCCTCATAGCGCAAAACAACACTATCGTCTGGAAATGCGGAAAGGGGCCAATGAATGGATAGATGTGATGGTAAATAAAGTAACCATTCACGTTTTACAAACTAGAAATTCTATATTGTTTACTAGCTGTACCCGGCCACGCGTTGCTGTGGCCCAGATTGGTGAAATGGAGAGGAAAGTAAATAGCTCTCAGCTAACAGTGTCTTTCATACCCCCCATCCTCTGCCCTCGACGCAGTCATATTTCCTTCTCCGAAGGATTGAAAAAGCATCCATGGCAAAATTATTATAATAGAAATAGTTAAGAAAAAAGAACTTTAAAATAATATTCTAAGTTCTCTTAGCTAACTGTGTTTGATATAGCACCCCCCTTACCCCCTTTCCATCAATCATATTTCCCTCTTCGTAGGATTGAAAAATCATCACCTGTCGAAATTATTAAAAAAAAGAAATAGTTAAGAAATGAGAACATTAAAATAATATTTTAAGCTCTCTCAGCTAACGGTGCCTGGCATACCCCCCCCCCCACCCCTCCTTCTCCCCCACTCACATCTCCCTCTCCCAAAGATTGAAAACTCATCACCTGGCGAAATCATATCTCCCTCTCCGAAGGATTGAAAAATTATCACCTGACGAAATTTTTAAAGTAGAAATAGTTAAGAAATGAGAACTTCAAAATAATATTTTAAGCTCTCTCAGCTAACTGTGTCTGGCATAAACCCCCACCCCCCCCCCCCCCCCCCAATCATATCATCTTCTCTGGAGCATGAAAAAGTCACCGTGCAACGAAATATTGTAACTAAATTGAGCTTTGCATCCGTGACTACCCAGACTTAAATATGTAGCATTAACTTGCACAGAGAAGTAAATGTAGCCAGTGTAACAGCTACCACATCACCCATCCAGTACCAGTACTACTGCAATCACAACCACCACCACCATCACAAAAACAACAACAACAAAAACTGTCACTACAGTCTGTGTAGTTCGGTGTAGAAAAGAGGATTTAGCGCCGCATGCTGTCACCACGGATCATTTAGTTTGATTTTGCCCCAGACATAAGGAAAAAAAAATTCATTACGTAACCAGTGATGGAACCCACAGTCAAAAGTACACTATACTCGCGAATAGGGGAGAAAAATACCCTGCACCCGTCATCTCTCCCTCTACGTGGGAACGATGTTTAACTGACCTTGGCATCCGTGTCCACCCGAACCTAATTGGACTGCAAGCCGTCTTATTTAACAGATTCTGTCATCGCCGAATAAATTTTGATCGAGAAGCGTCGCAGAAAGGCTAATTAGGACTTAACTGAAATCGGATGTCTTTGGGTGAGAGGCGCAGATATCGCAGCCTAGCTGTAAACCACAATACAATGTGGCAACTCCCCTTTTCGTAGAAAAATAACAATTGTCACCCAGCAGGGAATCGAACACCGGTCACCCGAGTGAATGATGACATACTTACAACTTTACTACCAACGACTGAAGAGTTTAGGTCAGATATCGCAGCCTAGATGTAAACCACAACACAACGTGCCAACGGCCCTCTCGAGGACGAATGAAGATACCCGTGACATAGGCATTGAGCATCACGTCGCCGCTGTCGCTGGCTAGCTGTAAACCCCAAAACCGAAAAGGCGTAGATATCGCAGCCTAGCCATAAACCACAACACAACGTGCCAGCCGCCCAGTTAAGGGCTGAAAAAAATTATATCACCTAGCGAGGAATCGAACACGAGTCACCTGCATCATAGGCAGAATTGTTAACAACTACGTTACCAAACACTCAAGCAAATAGTGGAAATGAAATTATATAATAATGCAAGTTCAATAAGTGCTCAGCAGTCGAATATGGCCAATCACATAAAAAGAAATCCGGGCGGGCAACGAAACAAATAATGATTTGACCGTTG
>CAJHNH020003724.1:211554-324054 GCA_905116865.2 Candidula unifasciata
GTATGTATGTATGTATGTATGTATGTATGTATGTATGTATGTATGTATGTATGTATGTATGTATGTATGTATGTATGTATGTATGTATGTATGTATGTATGTATGTATGTTTCTTTGTATGTGTTATGTGCGAGGGGAACTCAATAAGTAAGCCACAACTGGTTGTTAAAAAAAAAAAAAACTCAAGACAATAGAACCTAAACACCAATTATTTTTTACACATGCAGTGTACCTGTTTTCTTTTGTTTTTTTTTTCAACAGTTTCCACCAACATCGATGCACCTGTTCCATCCTTTTATCATGCATCCCAAACCCGCTGCAAAAAAACAAACATAGTACTCTATTTCTTAAACTATATTTTCACTTCACATTCAACTTCCGCGTCATTAGCGAAATTTAGTTATTGTCACTTACTCTTGTAGGATGAAATTTTGCTTTATTTAAAGCCTAGCCCTGGCTTTTGCAGTTGGCTCCGTATATAGCTTGGCCACAATTGTTGCCTTAACGGCTGAAAAGGGTTTCTGGGACCTCTCCACGGGTGAACCCCATCCGCGTGGTGGTACTTTGTGACACCGTGTGTTTATCTCTTGTGTGATGTCCTAGTTGGGTAAAAAAATCAATCAAACATTAGCGAAATATCTGCTGCTAAGGTGGCTTTTCGGTGAATAAAAATGGTGTGAATCTCTAGGGACTAAGTCGGGGCTGTAAGATAAATGTTTGAGAAGATTCAACCCTGGATGGAACATTTTCTCCGGTCTGGCAGTGTCATGAATTGCAGTACTCATCTAGTCAGCATTCCTGGACTTTTTCTTTAAATGCCATCATTAATCATTGATAGAACGTTACAGTATGGATTAGTATTCACATTGTCAACTTGTTAAAAAAAAAATTTTAAGTACTGCTTGACAGTGGCAGAACTTTGTCAGCAAAACATTCCCTCCTGATTCTCATGACTTTGATTAGCACCTACTATGAAACATCGATTACGGAACAAAGTACCAATTTTCACATTAATTAAAATTAATTAAATTCACTTTTGAAGTTGAGAATATTCTTAGACTTAAATGTCATCAACTTCTTAGGAAGAAACTGTAACATTTGGGATGGACACAGGCTTGAAGAAAATAAATGAATTAAGTGAGCTGAAGCTTGAAGGTAATGTATGATTAGTTAGTTGATTTTAGTAACTAACAAACCACCATAGCTGCTAAGCACTTGCAAAATGTGTAATAGCCATTAAAGCTTGATGAAGACAAGCCAAAGAGAGCTACAGGGATTGAAAGATGCGGTTGTGGTAAACAGTGATATAATAGGTTGCAGTCTGAATGATGAAAATACAGATAGTAGCATCAAAGAAAACAATAGTTACACTAAAGAACAGATCCTGTATAATAGAAGTCAAATGTGTTTTGACAAGTTCACCGGTTAATGTATCTAGGCACATGTATAATATACGACTGAAGATGTATCAGAAAGATATATTTCTGATTAAAAAAAATGAGAGAGAAGGAGACAGAAAGAGAGAGTGAAAGAGAGAGATAGAGAAAGAGAAAGAGAGAGAGAGAGAGAGAGAGAGAGAGAGAGAGAGAGAGAAGAGAGAGAGAGAGAGAGAAAGAGAGAGAGAGAGAGAGAGAGAGAGAGAGAGAGAGAGAGAGAGAGAGAGAGAGAGAGAGAGAGAGAAAGAGATTAGGACAGGTGAAACAAACTGATGCAGTTTTTATGCAATACATAAATGTCACTGAAGGTTAAGAAAAGAGTTATCGCAAGCGATATAGAGCCTGTTTTGACATATGCTTGTGAATTCTGGACAATAATAAAGAGCCCAATGTGTCTTGAAGCCATGGAGATGTGGTTTTACAAAATAATCCTTAGAACTTTCTGGACAGCCCAAAAAAAGGGCAGCACAGATAATTGTAGACAATTGAGGGCACGAAGACAACTTGTCACAAATATAAAAAAAAAGACGGTCATAAATTTTTTTTTTTGGGGGGGGGGGGGGGGAGAGGGCGGGGGGAGGGGGGGGGCACTCAAATGATCTGAATAAAAAGAGAGCGGAGGGCGGGAGGAAATACGAGCCTACTCTTAGCCTCAGTTTGTAGTGACTGGGCGTGTTATCAACAAATGTGAAGAGAGGTGTTCGACCACGTTAGTAGGCAAGGTATTTGTTGATGATGATGATGATTTCAGTAAAACCTCATTGAAATAAGCTGGCTGAAGAAATGCGGAAGTTTAACATTAACAAGTAGGGATGTATTAATATTGGTCCCCGTGTAGCAAGAATTATTTTAACACGAACTTGATCTTCGGCCCTTGGAATTTACATGACCAAGTTTATACTGTATATCCACAAATGTCAGTTGTGGCTCAAGGTAGTAAAACTGACTATTCCGTGGCCACCCCGACGACTAGTCTATATCATAGACACTTAATAAGACACACAGACAACGTATCATATGCTGGTGTGTTAGGAAATAAAGAGGCGGTCAGACTGGCTGGCTCTGAAATATTGATGCATGATAAGACAGACGTGGTTAGGGTCTTGTGGCAGAACGTCTACAATTCGAAACAGCAAAATATATAACCACAGTCTCTTGTGAGAGTGACGAAGCGGAAAGTGACGAGGAAATCAGGCTGATGTTCGAAGCTAAGAGGATAGGCAAGACGTTCGTATAATTAGAATGCTACAAACACTATAGTTAATGGAACTCTGCGCTGACTGCTAAAGAGTAAAGATAGGGACGGAGCGCTTAGGGAAATGCCCAATACGTCCGTCTTGCCTTTCCTATAAGCGTCACGTACAAGCCAGATTCATTCGTGGTGATCTATTTGCGCATCCGAATTGTACACGTTCTCCCACAATGCCCTAACCACGGCTGCCTTATCATTTAAGGGTATTCTACCAAGTTGTGAACTATGGTTGCGTAATGCCACGCCCACAGTGTTTGTTTAGAGTATTAACATAGACAAACGAGTGCTCGCTGCATGCTCCCGACAGTCACAATATAAGTAATGTGTGAAATCGACCAGTTACCAGTACTTTGATGCAAGCTGAGCACGCATTCTCTAAAATCGATAGGGACGAGTAGGAAAGTGCCAAGTGATATTTCAGGGTAATCGTTACCTGCTAGCACTTACACGTGAGAATTTATCACGCCTCGACAAAGAAGGATGTTGTACAACAGTTTTAGTTGTTTTTTCTGTTTTAATGGGTTACATTTGCTAATTTCAAAATAGCGGTACCTTCCCTTGATCCCCTGTTAACAAATCCAATGCTTTCGAAAGAGTTACATTACTGTGATTTGTCTTCAGATGTTTATGGCACACACTATACTTTACAAAACCTCGGAGGTAAACCTGGGTTACAAGCCTCACCTGTTACCTGTGGGTCGAGACCAGCAAAAGTGCTAGCTCGAAGGCAGGAAAGTCTGCTAGAGAGCGACTACGACAACCCAGACACGTACGGGGACGACAGGATTCTAGGTGGCAATTTTGCCTCACACGGCGAAGTTCCCTGGCAAGCAAATATCAGAATTATGACCCGGAATAAAGACCGTACTGAATATAAGCCAGAATGCTCCGGAGCTATAATAAACGAGTACTGGATTATCACCGTTGCTCATTGTGTGAAGTAAGTTTAATCATCATCATCATCATCATCATCATCATCATCACATCTATTGTTACATTATGTAGGCGGCCATGTACCTATGCCGGCGTCTGTGGCTTGAGCATTGCGTACGCGTAATACTAAGGTACCTCGTTCGATTCTACCTGCGGGTGATTTAGCAGCAGGTCGCCTCAAGATTGCGGTGTTTGGAGCTAACCTTCAGGGAGCAATGACACATTGCTGAACGATAAACTGCCTGATGAAATGACAGACAGTAACACAGATGCTAGGATTGGTTTTGCAACTTCCTGTGAAGGATACACAATTACCTTTCCTCAAACATGTCTCTATAAAAACTCCTAAAACTATGAAAAGGTTCTATTGATAGTAAATATAAATTATTAAAGTCAATGACCTTTTAGAGGCCAGTGGCGCATTTGCATAGAGTCAAAGATACTTTACCTCGGCCTCTGGTACAATGTATGTAAATAAAAATGTTAATTTTCCGATGTTGTTTTTCCTAAACTCGGAAACTACTGAACCGATTGCTTTAAAATTTGCACACAACGTTGCCTTTGACTCCAAGCGTGATTTTTTTACAGCAAATCACACAAACCACGAACGACGTAGCTCCAGCAACGGTCAAATCATTATTTGTTTCGTTACCGGCCCGGATTTCTTTTTAGTTGATTGGCTATTGTGGCTGCCAAGCTCTTATTGAACTTATTGCATTATTATAGAATCTCATTTTCACTATCTGTGTGAGTGTTTGGTAGCGTAGTTGATAACTATTCTCCTTATCATGCGGGTGACCCGCGTTCGATTCCCCGCTAGGTAATAAACTATTTTTAAGCCCCTAACTGGGCGGCTGGCACGTTGTGTTGTGGTTTATGGCTAGGCTGCGATATCTACGCCGACGTGATGCTCAATGGTCATGACACAGGTATTCTTCGTTCGCCCTCGTTGGCACGTTGTGTTTGGGGTTTACAGCTAGGCTGCGATATCTGACCTAAACTCTTCAATCTTTGGTAGTATAGTTTTAAGCATTCCATCCTTCTCGCGGGTGACCGCTGTTCGATTTTTCGCTGAGTGATAATTGTTCTTTGTTTCTTAAAAGAGTGGTTGCCACGTTGTGTTGTGGGTTACAGCTAGGCTGCGATATCTGCGCCTTTCGCCCCAAGACATCCGATTTCAGTTGTCACAATTAGCCTCCCCGCGACGCTTCTCGGTCAAAAACTATTCGGCGATGACAGAAACTGTTACCTAAGACGGCTTACAGTCCAGTTTAGTTTGGGTGGACACGGATGCCAAGGTCAGTTAAAAATCGCTCCTTCAGAGAGGGAGAGATGACGGGTGTGAGGTATTTTTCTCCGCTATTCGTGAGTATATTGTACTTTTTACTGTGTGTTCCATCACGGGTAATGTGATGAAGTTTTTTTTTAAATTTCTATGTCGGGGGCAACATTAAACTAAATAGCCCGTGTCGACAGCGTGCGGCGCTAACTCCTCTTTTCTACACCAACTTACACAGACTGTGATGACAGGTTTTGTTGTTGTTGTTGTTGTTGATGTTGTTGCTGTTGTGATGGTGGTGGTGGTAGTGGTTGCAGTAGTACTGGTACTGGATGGGTGATGTGATAGCTGTTACACTGGCTACATTTACTTCTCTGTACAAGTTAATGCTACCTATTTAAATCTGGGTGGACACGGATGCCAAGCTCAATTTGGTTACAATATTTGGTCACATGGTGACTTTCCCATCCTTCGGATTTGGTTACGTCATACACAGTTAGCTGAGAGAGCTTACATTTTTATTTTAACGTTATTTTTACATCCTTTGGAGAGGGAAATATGATTGGGGGGGGGGGGGGGGTTGGGGGGGGGGGGGGGTTATGTCACACACAGTTAGCTGAGAGAGCTTAATATATTATTTTAAAGTTCTCATTTCTTAACTATTTCTATTTTAATGATATCGCCATGGGTGATTTTTCAGTCCTTCGGAGAGGAAGATATGACTTCGCAAGGTGATGATTTTTTCAATCTTTCGGAGAGGTAAATTCGATGGGGGGGGGGGGGGGGGAAGGGGTTATGTCAAACACAGTTAGCTGGGAGAGCTTTAAATATTATTTTAATGTTTTCTTTTCTTAACTATTTATGTTTTAATAAGAAATTAAAAGAAATACTAAACTAAAAATTTTTAATTCTAATGTCAAATCAGTACTATTGTATGGGGCGGAAACATGGAGAACAACCAAGGCAATTACTAATAAATTACAGACATTCATTAATTGGTGCCTGCGCATAATAGAGGGAATAAAATGGTATGATAGAATAACTAATGTAGAACTTTGGGAAATAACTAAACAGGCTCCAGTGGATCAGGAAGTGAGGAAAAGACGCTGGCGTTGGAAAGGGCACACACTGAGAAAACAGGAGAACAGCATTACTAGAATTTCTTTGCATTGAAACCCACAGGGGCATAGGAATAAAGGAAGGCCAAAAAACACATGGAGAAGAGAGCTGGAGAACGAGGTTAGAAAGATTGGGAGGACATGGGGAGAGCTCCATGCAATGGCGAAGGATAGAAAGACTTGGCGTGAGTTGGTTGAGGGCCTATGCTCCATTGGGGGATAGAAAGGCAGAAAAAGAGAAGAATATCGCCAGGTGATGATTTTTCAATCCCACGGAGAGGGAGATATGATTGATGGAAAAATGGAGGGGGGCGGGGGGGGGGGGGGGGGGGTTATGCCAGACACATCTGGCTGAGAGAGTTTAATATATTATTTTAAAGTTCTCGTTTCTTAACTATTTCTACTTTAATAATTTCGCCATGGATGATTCTTCAGTCCTTCGGAGAGGGCGATATGATTTCGGAAGGTGCTGATTTTTTCAATTTTTTGGAGAGGGAGATATGATTGGTGGGGGGGGGGGGGTGGGGGGCTGGTTATGCCCGACACAGTTAGCTGAGAGAGCCTAAAATATTTTTTTTATTTTGGTTCTCTTTTCTTAACTATTTCTATTTTAATAATATCGCCAAGTGATGATTTTTTCAATCCTACGGGAGAGGGAGATATGATTGTGGAAAAGTTGGTGGGGGGGGGGGGGGAGAGTTATGCCAAACACAGTTAGCTGAGAGAGCTACACATATTATTTTCAAGTTCTCATTTCTTAAAACTATGTCTATTTTTATAATTTCGCCATGGAAGATTTTTCAATCCTTCGGGGAGGGAAATATAACTGCGTCGAGGGGAGGGGAAAGGGGGGGGGGTATGACAGACACTATTAGCTGAGAGGTATTTTATTTCCTCTTCATTTCACCATTCTGGGCCACAGCAACGCGTGGCCGGGTACAGCAAGTGAGCTATATAGCTCTAGATCCAAGTTGTTGACCAATCAGCACCCATTTGGTGATGTGGTCAACATCACACCGGCCGCCTTTGATTTCCAGGACTGCACCTGGTACCTATTTGAGGCTGGATCGACTTGGGAGTCAAAGTCATTTTCGGGCATATATTTCTTGACTTATGACTTGATAGACCAATCTGCACTCAGTGGGCGATGTTTTCAATACCATGAAGGTTGCCTTCACTTCCCATAACTATACCTTGTGCAAAGTTTGGGCTTAGAGCTAAAGTCAATTTTAGTTTTAAAAAAAGCAACATCAATGTTGACTACAAACATAGATGTTTCGAGCAACTGGCCACTAAGCCAATACCTCACTAAGCCACAGTGCCAGCGTCTGAATGTAGCTGGCATACTTTAGTCTTTTCAGACGATTGAGTTATATTGACAAATAATTTGCTCAGCAATTTATACCTAGACATCAAAAAATAGGTATGATCGCCAAGATACAGATTATAAAATACATATTCATATGAAACTGAAGGTTTGAGAAACGTTTCGCAGAAGTAACGACCGGATACATCTAATACAACAGGACTATTCCACTGAAGACGGGACTGTGGTCACCTTAGTTATATTTGACTAAGAAGGAAATTGTTCGGCCATCTAGTGAGAATGCAGCCATGTCAAATTAGATATGATAATTTTTACAGCAGAACATCTCAGAGTAAGGCGAGGGGAAGACAAGGAAAGAGATGGATAAACGGTGTAGCTAAAACCTGCAAAAACCAGTTGAGATTTTTTACAGAAAGAAAGAAGAAGAATTCATACTTATCTCTGCCACCAGTCACAAACTTAGACATATCAAAGGTCAATATAAGCAAAATTACAAACTGTGAGATGCGTTTACTAGGGAAAGCCGCCAGAACTGATTACTGGATTAAGAATTGACATTCTAGCACCCCGGGCATTCCCATGGATGCTCTGTCTCCCCCAGCAAATGTCTTAAGGTGTAGATGCTAACTGTTCCCGTAGCACACTGGTTATACACACGTCGTTCTCTTCCTCTCATTCGCCCCTCCTTGCCGGATCTACACTTAATTACTCGTTCACACATTCTTGCTCCATCTATCTATTGTCTTTTTCACTTTTACCGGGTTGCAGCGTCGTGGTTTAAAATATTTGTTTTGTGCCTCTCGCGTGATTTGAGTGACAGTTTTCTGGATCTTCTGGCCGTATTAAGCTACTTCATCTATCCATTTTTCCTGGGTCTTCCTCTAGCCTTTCTTCCCGATGTTCTACTGTAAAAGGCCTTATAGGCAATCTGATCCGGTTGCATTCTGACTAAATTGCCAAGCCACTTCATTCTCTGTCTTTCAATATGTTTTATGCATGATCTTGTTCCAACTTTGTCTCTAATGCTGACGTTTGTGACTCTGTCTCTTCGTGTATTGTTGGTGACTCTTCGGAGACATCGCATTTCACACGTAGTTATTTTTTGCATATGTGATTTGTTCATTGTCCACGTTTGGCACTGATAACTTAACGTAGGGATGAAAATGCTGTTGATCATCCGTTGTTTGGCTGGTAACGAGATCTTTTTGAACTCCAGCCTGTATCTCTTTATCGAGTCTTCCATCTTCTGTAAATATGCATCCTAAGTACTTGAATTCTTGAACTTGTTCTAATTGTATGTCATTGATCTTTATGTTTTCATTACTGTGTTTCTTTCCTATGGTCATTACTTCAGTTTTTGAGGTGTTTATTTTCATGTCAAATTTTGTACAGTTAGTGAACTATGAATCAACATGTTGTTGTAGTTTTTGTTCTTCTTCTTGTAACAAACATTGGTCATCTGCAAAGAGTAGTTCATTTATAATATCTGTGTTTTGGTTTGACTCCTGTGCAATTTTATCCATATATGTGATGAAGTGTAGGGGTGATAGGACACATCCTTGTCGTACTCCTGATGTAATGGGGAACCTCTCTGTCATACCTTCCGTTGTTCTTACAGCGCTCTGGCTATTTTGATAGAGAGCCATTATGTTTCCCAATAATTGACCCGGTACACCATATTCTTCAAGAATGTACCATAGTTTATTTCTGTTAACCCTGTCAAAAGCCTTCTCCTGATCAATGAAAATAAGATTCTGGTGTTTATTATATTCGATTGTCTGTTCACAAATTTGCCGAAGAGTAAATATTGCATCAGTGCAGCTCTTTCCTTTTCTAAATCCAAACTAATTGTTACTTAATTGAGGTTCTAATATCACTCTCGCTCTTCGTTCTAATATTTTTGCAAACATCTTTCCTACATGGCTTTGTAAAGAGATACCTCTGTACGTTTCACAATCTCGTTTATCACATTTCTTCTTCCATATGGGAACTACATGTTATTCCATCTAATCTCGTGTTTTCTGTCAGCAGTCGTTCATATATGGTCTTCACAATATCTCCCTTGTTAAGTACGAGTGTTTCGGTAGCTTTCTGTTTTATAGCCAGAAAATCAGCTCCTTCATTCCCTCGCACTCGTGAATGTCCCGGATAACATATCCAGGTGATTCCCTGCAATGTCGGCGTACTGATGTATGGTATCCACTCATTCCAAATTAGTCAGTTTTGAACCTCCTGCAGTGCCGACTGAGAATCGGACACAATATTCATCTAGTAACTTTGTATTCTGCTTTCCAATTAGGAGCTGCAGTGAACGCCTTTATATCCATCATCATCATCATCTATTGCACTACCAACTGGCGTAGGCACTCATGCGTCTTCCCAGATCACGATCCCTGGTTGCCTGATATTCCTCCATGCCATCGTTTCAAACCATCCAGCATCATCTCTCTTAGTCTGCCTCGACCTCTTGTCCCACTGATCTTTCCAGTTGTCACGATGTTCTCTAATGTCTCCCTTCTCATTTTGTAGCCAAAGAATAGTGTTTGTTTCTTTGTTACTGGTGTATATAGAGATCTACTTTTATTAGCTTCCTTCAAGCAATCGTTGTTAGTTATTCTAGCCGTCCAAGGTATTCGTATAATACGTCGCAGAAACCACAGATTCCCTACGTAGATGTTTTTAAAAAAATAGATTTATTTTGTTCTGCCACAATTGCCAGAAACCTGAGTAAAGACAATATCAAACATACTGCGGGAACAACATCATAAACCGTTTTAATTTGGAAGCATAAGATCAAACGATTTGTGTTCTCAGGTTGGAATGCAGCCAGAACAAATACCGTGCCAGACTTGAGACACAACAAGATCTGATGTGGCAGCAACATGTAGCGCTAGGAGATGGTGGTTTGAAAGCTTTAGGGGAGGGCACAAGAATGAACAAACACAAATTATGCACCTATTAGACAAGGGGACCACAATAAGGGGTGCACGGACCGACCCGATGTAAAAGGGGAAGTCACTTCTGATTTACCGAAAAAAATTTTTTTAACTTTATAAACATTTTGAACTTTAAACATTAAACTTCAAGGAATTAAAAAAAATTGTTTTAACTTTTTAAATAAAACATCTAAGACAAAGTTAACCGCCATTTTTGCTAACTAGATTTCAGTTAACAAGCTTGACCCTCGACCGATGAGGATCCCCCCACCACCAAACCTCTGAACCAGCCAATCAAAAAGTCTCACCGCACCACTGTACCACCGCACCACTGTACCACCGCACCACTGTACCACCGTACCACATGTGCCACCGTAATACTGTACCACCGTGCCACAGTACCACAGCACCCCACGTGCCAGAGTACCACTGTACCACCGTACCACAAGTGCCACCGTACCACTGTACCACGGTACCACAAATACGTGTCCAACATAGCGGCTATAAACACTCATGTCATGGATACCACGAGTTAAAATTAGTGAGTGTTACCATTCAGTTGTCCCTACGGAAGATTCGCGGCTGTTTGCCATGCGTGTCTCACTTTCCCCTAGTGTTATCATCATCGTCATCATCATCATCATCATCATTTTCATCATCATCATCATCATCAAGTGCCTTGACGACTGGCGTGAGCGACCATGCCTTTCCACAATCTGCGATCCGCAGCTGCGTGTATCATTTCGTGCGTAGTAAATCCCCCAGTGTAGGAATTCATAAACTGCTGTGGTGTCATTTCAGGGGCGAGGCTCCCAGCTCGTTCAGAGTAACAGTTGGGGATCATCACTTGGCGAGGAACGACGAGGGCGAGCAACAGTTTGCAGTCAGCAAGGTCATAAGTCATGAAAATTACAGACGTATGTATACACCTACCTAGACCCAGACTTGAATGCATAATTCTTTTTTACATATCTACCTATGTGTCAAATTAGCAACAAACGCACATATTAATTTACTTAGTACTTGCTTATATATATATATATATATATATATATATATATATATATATATATATATATATATAAACACACACACACACATTAATTTATATTATGTAGTACCTACCTACGTATCGATATACCCACACACTATTCAATCTACCAGACGGTGGTACAGTGGTACGGTGGCAGGTTTCTCTAGATCTTAGTTACTTAGTTTTTCGATCGATCACCCTCATCGTACTTTATAGAGAACTTCATATGTGCCCGGATCCCATCCTTTGTGTCTCCCTCAGCGCGTAGTGAAAACTGATGCATGATAAGGCAGTCGTGGTTAGTACCTTGTGTGAGAGCGTGTACAGTTCGGGGGAGCAGATGGATCACCACATTCTGGTGAGATTAATGCAGTGAGGAGTGACGAGAGGTTTTGGCAGATGCTCGAGGCTCAGAGAAAAGGCAAGACGGACGTTAAATCAGAATGCTACTGGCACTATTAGTATCGCAACTCTTCGTTAGCTACTGAAGATGGGGACAGAGCGCTTATGGTAATGCTCCGAGTGATGTGATGTCGGTTCTTAAATCAAATCAAACCAAAATCCCTTTGCGCGTAGGGACCGATAACACCAGCTTCGTGACATTCTTTTGCTGCTACCTAAATATAGTTTCTGTGTGGCAGCATCTTTTTAGTATGAAGTTCTTATAGTATAGTCATGATCATCTACTCGTTCTGCTCCTTGCCGGCATTGAAAACATAGACCCAGTCCGTAAATTTCCCTCTCCTACCATGTCCTTGCCAGCATTTTGCGACAGAGCTAACTTCACAAGATGTACACCATTTTGTATCGGATATAAGCGCATGCATACAAGAGACACAAAGTACTTCAATCGATTTCTGACACTGATAATCTTCGGACGGGTGTCTAATGCATTTAATGCCTGGGGATGATATTGGCTTTCATAAGAGTCAATTTTTCCCGTACGGGATAGTTAAAAAAAAAAAGTAAAGATCCCTTTTCACGCCTTTGGCGCATCGGGCATATGGGAAGAGCACCTATATTCTTACAGACCAATCGGCACTAAGTGAGTAATGTGGTCAGCATTACTCCCGCCTCTCTACTATCACAGGACAGCCATCCTGGTACCCATTTAAGGCTTGGTCTACCTGCGACGCCCCATACAATGAAAAAATCAACGCAACCAGGAGTTAGGGGATAGTTATGGACATTTAGTACGGGGTTTCTTTGACCAGGAGCAGCTATGGGGAGACTCGTTTGTTTGTAAGTTTGAGCTGTGATTACCTGATTGACTGATTAGCTAAAGGATAGTATGGGCTGAGACTGTCTGATTGTCCGATTAGCTGAATGATAGTTTCAGCTGTGATTGCCTGATTGTCTGATTACCTGAACGAAGGAACAAGATATCATAAATGACGGCTAGTATAGGAGACAAATTGCGGTGAACAGCCATGAGGATGAACACATCAGAGTAAATGTCATTGAAAAAAACATACTTACACACAATACGCAGTGGTATAAGTGCGCATTAGAGCCGCCGTAGCATAGCGTGTTGACGTTCTTTTGCGGAACTAAAGGTTTTGGGTTTAGGTCTTGACGAAGGCATGCTTCTGTTTTTCTTTAAAAAAATGGCCTTGGCTCCCAGGTCGACCCAGTTTTGAGTGGGTACCAGGTACAGTCGTGGGAAGTAAAGGTTGCTGTCGTGATGCTGACCACATCGCCCACCATGCGCCGTTTGGTCTATAAAATATATGTCTAGTCATATATATCCAATACCCCTGAAGGCATGTGAAAGTATTCTTTATAAGTGTGTCTCTCTTTCAGAAAATGTTTTGCAGCAAACCTGTGTTAATCTCACAATGTTTATTTTGTAACTACTCTGTCTCTCCGAGGATAGTGGGATCCTTTGATTACGATATCGCCATACTGAAGATCCAGCCAACAAAATCTGGCGCCGGCATCAAGTTCAACAGTTTTGTTCAGCCCATCTGTTTACCGAAAGAGACCGATTACCCGGGAGTTGGTACACATATGATAGTGTCTGGCTGGGGGCGGGACAAGCTCTGTAAGATTTGGCATACATTTCACTTTAGATATAAACTAATCAAAGGGAATTTGCATGTAGAACAGTTTACATATATTGGCAGTGTGGTACTCCTACTGGGAGGGCAAAGTGTAACCGGGACTCTCGATTAAGGCTGGTTGGGGAAGCGTGGTATATTACTGTTCTACTCCTTCCTCCTCTTCTTCACTCAGTTCATCATCTATTTCTATGCCAGAGTCTTCTTCTTCTCCTGGCTCTTGTACTATCACTTTAAGTTGGGCATTTCACAGTGAAAACACTTCTTTTTCTCATATCTAGTCTCTCATCACCACGGTCATATCAAACAAACCACCACGTCGTCTGATGTACAACTTCATTTAAACCATCAAAGCTTTTTTTTTTTCAAAATTAACAATGTGCGTTTATTTAATCTACATAAAAAGAAATTGGCAACTTTCAAAACAATATTGACAAAGCGTCTTGCGAAAAGCTACGAAAATACTGTAACTGGGTAAAGCTTCTATCAATCTAAGTTTAAGCTTGCCCAAGCCACTCCAAGTCCCCCTCTAGTCCATCCGAGTGTCCTCTTCCTCTCTGTCTTCCGCTGTCTCTCTCTCTGTGCCGCTCTATTTCTACCTAACTAGGGGCTCCCTTTTTATAGGCCCAACTCTTATATGTTGTAAAAATTGCGAAGGATGTCGAGAACACTGGGCGACTGCGCATCAAAATACAAAAACCAAATAAAACATGGGACATTTTTAGTCAACAACCTATTTACCAGCACTGAAAGGTTGGGTCTTCTTCTTCTTCTCTTCCTCTTTTACCGCTGTGGGTGTCGAGGAAGATATAAGGTTCTGTTTCTGGCTCTTCTGACCGCCTCGACCATAGGCACATAGTCCTGTTGTAGAGCTTCTCTGATGTTATCCTTCCATATTGTTCTTGGTCTAACTCTTGCTCTACGACCTTCTTCTCTTTCCATGTATGCTTTGTATGGTATGGTGTCACAAGGCATTCCCTCTAAGTGGGCAAACCATTTCACTTGCTGTCTTTGTATGTAATTTAGAATTGGTTCTGTTGGGTCACATAATGAAATAAATAAATTTAGTAACTTTTAGAAAAACAGGACAAGGCCAAATGCCCGAGTTTGACGTCAATAGGTAGTATTGGCGGGAAATGGAGACACTTATGACGTCAGTGGCCTGGTTTTGGGCGGGAAAAACAACGTTCTGGAAAGTTGCTGATTTCGACCCGTTATATTGATACGCAATTCGCACAGCGCTCTGTTACAAAAGGAAGACATACAGTCACGCATGAACAAAGCTAAACCCTCTTTTGGAAGGATGAGGCAAGTCTGGAAATCTAATAAATACTACAGAGAAACAAAACTCTGACTCTACATGAGCATCATTTTACCAGTTCTTCCTTATGACGCAGAATGCTGGAGAATGACTAGAAAGTATGTATACAAGCTATCCAACTTGCACCACACATGTATAAGTAGAATTATCAAAATTTTCTTGTTAGTGTCGCGCGCCCACGTGGGTAAATACACTGATATAGTGAGGGTGTGGGTTTGAACCTTAACAATGCCCACCCACGTGAGAAACTGGACTAATATCTAAGCTATGTTGATCCTAGACAGTCCTGGATAGCCAAGAAAACAGCGTGTGGCTCGTTCCATGAAATGAAAGTTGCTGTACTTGTATCCACAGGAGAAGGAGAAGGGATAGATAGAGATCAAGATGAACCCACTGAGATAATATCAGGATACTCAGTTAACCCCTCCGACTGTTCTCCTCTCCTGGCATTACTTAAAAGCCCCCATCAAGTGATTTAAATATTTGTTAGCTAAAGTAAACTAATATGCACAAAGACACTTGAACCTAAGTACACAATTTACTCAGCTATTTTGTAACAACGTCAAACATGATTTATTTGAATAAATCGAAATTAAAATGAACTTGTTTAGGCTAGTAGAGTTGAGATGCTGTTGTAATGAAATGATATATTGGAAAGTAACAACCTTTGACAGTTCTCGGCTTGAGACCCTGCCTATTCTTTTCCAGTTTGTCGTCCTCACTGCTTTCATGCAGGTCGTTACACTCAACGTTCGGCAAAGAATGGATGCCTACTAGTCCCTGCCCAATGTGGGAACTGTGATAAAGAAACAAGCGCATATCTGTAGTATCTGCTCTAGGTGTACACTAAGCATGTATATTATAATAACATCAAGCATGTTTATTTAAATAAAACATTTCATCTCTCCCTCATGTTCACATTCACTCCTGTCCAAATTGGAAGGGCTTATGTCTCACATTCCAGCTGTTACATCTTCTGCCTTCCTCTACACAAGTCCTGTAATGATAGTCAAGTCTTCTACGTCAGATGCCATCTCTCGTACAGACTCAAATGACAATCAGTCAGACAGAACAAGTTCTGGAATCCTTGCTTGGAACAATGGACGCGCCTAGAATGCTATCAATAGTTCTGGGGCGAATCAAATAAAAAATCTCATGGATTTACTCTCCGGGATCAATCTCCGCATTAGCCTCCCGAGAGTTAAACACATTTCAGTGTGTTAGCTGTATGTAATACAGATTCACATTAACCACACGTGACAAGACTGCCAAATTTATCTTCACGCTTGTGATTTCAAAAACATGATAGTTCATTAAATTTCAATGGTAACATCAACATTTCGGTTTTACAACATTGAAACACATGTGCACGAAAAAACGTTCATGACACTATCAAAGAGGATATAAAGCAATGTGACAGTGCCCTAAGAGAATGGAGAATTGTCCGCCTAGGAGTACTACAAAGTGATGAAGACACACACTTGAGCAAAAAGACAGTTAGATCTCTATCATAAATAAAATAAAGGGTTGAAACTAATTTCGTTCTTACCTGGAAAATGAAACCACAATGCCAAAAGTTCTGTATCAAGCTTAGGTTTAAGCCCAACAGATGGCATGCTCTGGACAGAGTCTCATTTACCAGACCCAGAGTTCACCCCTTTATAACTTTTATTAAGCTCCTCCTACATTACGCCTAAAATCATTTTCATTCAAGGATGTCACAGCTCCTCCCTTGTGGGTAAGTTTATTCGCTGTCAGTCAGGGCTGTACAACACTTGTTTAAATTCCCACGGTCACATTCTACAGGTTCAATTAAGCTGGTCAAAGCTAATAGGCCAAGTCACACCTCCAGTCTACTTCACCTGTTAAGTTGTTTGCTAACAACGTCGGCTCACTATGTCAATAGTGACCGTCGGACCTGCCCTCGAGTTAGGTAACCTCAGGGGGAGATAAACACATTTAGCCTGTGTTATCTACTCCTAAATGTCTGGCTAGGAGATAAATATCTGACACCAACAGATGGTGTGCAAATCTGCAGACAGTAAGTCTAAGCTTGGTCAGTCTTATCTCTGTACCTCAACACTTAACATCTGGGAAAAAGTTTTAGTGTTTGATATGACCAACATTCCAGGAGAATTAAATGTTTGATCTGGTCGTCTTACTTAGATTAAGGATGTATCCAAATCCCTATTTTTCTGTATACTTTCAAAATACAAAGAAATAAAAGTAGGTTGAGGAAAGACATTCTGAAGTCACCGAGCGTATCGTCACAGTTAGACACTACTTCAAGTCACAAACCAAGAAACTTTAGTCAGTAGGATAACAAAGAGAAGATGTGGCCTGGTCACATTATGAGAATGAATCCTGATATGCCTACATAAACAGCTCTTATTTGCACAAGAGAGGGAAGAGAAAGAAGGGGCGCCCAAAAAACAACATGGGGACGAACGATGGAAAGTGACCTGAGTGCGGCATCTCTGACATGGGTAAATGCCTGATTGTACAGAACAGGAAAGCATATAAAGTCCTCTCTCAAGCCTCATGTGCCACAAGGCATAAAGATAATTGATGATGAAGTA
Source organism: Candidula unifasciata (assembly GCA_905116865.2). Classification (NCBI taxonomy): domain Eukaryota; kingdom Metazoa; phylum Mollusca; class Gastropoda; order Stylommatophora; family Geomitridae; genus Candidula; species Candidula unifasciata. Next base: position 228,829 of record CAJHNH020003724.1, read on the forward strand.
GAATCTGGAGCAGGGTCACCGTTATGATGATACCACTGGAGGCGGGAGGGAACACCCCTACACAGTTTCTATAGAAAAACAAGTCGCCTGAGCCTCTTTTAAGTGCCAAAAAAAATTAGTAAATATAATAATATGCTAAATAGTAAATACATATTGTAATTATTATTATTATTATTCAATAATCATCATCATCATCAGGTGCCTTGCCGACTGGCGTGGAAGATCATGCCTCTCCATAATCTGCGATCTCCTGCAGCATGTATCAGTTCGTGTGCCGATAAACCTCCATGCTATGCAATAAGACTGTCAAGCATCTTCTCTGGTTGTCTTCCTCTATCCCTCCTCATTTTAATCATGCCTCAAAATATTCAATAATATGCTGTGTATAAATACAATCTCTGTATATGCTTGTGGTAGTGATGGTTTTGGTTGTGGAAACGGAAGGGAGGGGGTATATTTGTTCCACCACGAATTTAGTGAGGCTCAGATTGGCTTGTTCTGCCGAGCGAAAAAAATCGTTTCATTCAACCAGCATCCCTGAAGAAGGAAGCTTCTGTTGTCACTGTGGCTTGGTTATGTGTGCTATATAAAATGGCTTAGCATCCCTCGACGCCAAGTAACTCCGGAAAGAACTCTTGCAATCTTGATGCGATCAAAAGAGATAGACCCAAATTCTGTCCCGACCAGCGAGGTTCCGGCATTCTTGTGGTGCAGTATCATAGAGGCCGTGTTAGAATAATTCATTTAAAACTAGGGTTGAGAAAACCAATCAGTTCAGATGTTCTTTCACCGGAGTTATTTAGGAAGTTAGTAGAATACGTTAATTAAAATTTGTCACTGGAATACATTTTTGCATATAGGGGCAAAATAGCCGGAAGGTGTCATGGTTATCCCCCCCCCCCACCCCATCCCTTCTCCCCCCCCCCACAAAAAAGATGATAGGGGGGGGGGCGGGGGGAGCTGAGTGTCACACAGTTTGTTAAGCGGCCTAACAGTGCACCTTAATCACATAACAAATATCTTCTTTCAAAGTGTTTGTTTATTTAAACAGTGCCAAAATCAGTACCCACCCCCTACCCCCCCCCCCCCCCAATCACTTTTTCATGTTTTTTTTGGCCTTTCCTATTGGAATTTTCCACCATCTTTATCTTTCTCGCTGGCCACATAGGTGTATGGCTCTTAGTGTGTGCTCTTAAAGTGGGATAGGATTTAAAGAAGAAAAAACAAACATTACCATGCCCCTGATTTATTCTCATTATTGTTGTCTTTCCTATACAGATTTTTTTAGATTTTTAAAAACTAGGTGACCACGATATTAAAAGATTTAGGAAGATGACGCCGTTTATGGGCCAGTTTTCTTGCAGGTTTAAATTGAGTAGGATGTACATTTTTTCTTCTTTGTCCTAGGTTTTTTTAAGAAGTGAAGAAAATGAAAACTAATATCCGTTTCCCCTTCACCTGTCAATAAATTTGTTAGCAATCATAGCTATACTGTTTTGTCATGGAAAAAAAATATATAATATCAGGAGTGAATTCGAAATAATGATATCCATGCCACAGGAAACATACAAGATCTATCGTGAGCTACTATTACTCTCAAGAATTGCTTCTTCTTAAATCTCACACGCGAAATAATTTTACATTTCGGAGCTATCCAAAATCAAAACTGTTGTCAGTAGTTTTTGGCAAAATAAAATACTCAAAGTTTTAAAACTGTAAATGGTGGTCCAAAAGACGTTGTGTGGAAAAGCGCGCACCCCTACGAAATACGCCTGGCCAAATCAAAGGGAAACACACAAACTGGAAACACTAGGTAAGACGAGGGAAGACATGCACAAGTAACAACAGGGTGGAGGACGAGCGGTAGGATTCGGATGGAAGCATCAAGCCCAGAAATGGCGCAAACGCTTGAATTCAGTCACGAAAGTGACGCAAATAACCCAGACCACAATTATAGGCGGAGACTGCTGGCAGCCTCGGCTAGCTAGCAGCAGTCTGAAAGTGCTCGACCTTTTCTTTTTTTCTCACAAGGACTTGGACTCTTCTTAAATTTCATGCCGTATGTCGCTTATTCAACTCGTTTGTACAAATCATTTTTTTAAAGTTCATCAGTGATTTATGGTGCATGTGTTTCTTCTGCAATTCTATAAAGCAGATTAATTGCTTTACTGAGTATTTTTAGGTTTTTCTTTCACTTGAACCATACTATTAACACAGTTTTCCTTTGTTCAGAACATGTCCATAAGACGCACCTGTTTGAATCTCATCGCTGAGATGCTATTCCTTAAGATAGCAATTCTGGAGTGGATGCTTTACATGACGTGTTCGTTAGGCTTTTTATCTGAGATGCGATTGTCTCAATAATTCTCCATAAAGTCGCATCTCTCTTTTTCAACATAATCTTTCAAGAGTTCCGCAAAATGACCATATTTCACTTGTTAACAACAGTACTGACTGTACAGCCTTTAAGAACATGCTTTACGCAGCTCAGATCGTCTTCGTTGTCTATCCGTTCTCCGACTCAAAACTGCAACAGAAAGTTTTGATTGTCTATCCACTTCTGGACTTTTGTCTTTTTCTAAAAACTGATGTTTGTGTGCACATCCGTTTTACAGATCTAACTGTCTTTTAAAATAAAGACCTTTGGTTTCTCGCTCTACGATTCCAACGAAAACCACTGTAATTAATGGATTCTCAAGAGTGCTTCTTATGGGGCTATAGGTCTATTCCCCGCCCTGCCACCACCTCCACAAAGGCACCCTGTCACCTACACAGGGAATTGGGCCCAAATGATCAAAGCCAATGGTTTATAGAATATTATGATTACTGATTTCTGAGCTGACATCACAGCAAACTTGGCATACCCACAAATACTCCTTTGCCCGCAGCAAATTGTTTGTGGATTTGATATTGAAGTCCCCGTAACACACGCATTATACATGCGTTGCTCTCTTCTGCTCATACGTCCTCCCCTTGCCGTATCTACTCCTGATTAAATGTTCATACATATTACTTTGTATAACCTCGTGTTTTTATCACAATACGCTTATAGGTTGTCTTCAGAATGTCTCCTTTTACCATTACGATTGTTCCCTTAGATATCGCTTTTGTAGCCAAAACATCCGTGCATTTATTCCTTCGCACACCTATATCTTCTGGACACTATGTAGTGTTTACATACTAACTATTTCTATCCGTATACGAGGCGTGTTCAAATGAAAATCTTTAAAGTGTGACAGAGATTATAATAAACGTAGCAATTTTTGGTAACCTGTCGACATTGTTGTTACTGACCTCCGAAGCGTCTACCCGTTACTTCAGGGTACAGAGACGAACTTTCAAAAAGGCTTTCGATTGCTGCAGTTGTTCTAGGGCCACTTCTCTGTGTGTGACTTCCCCCGGCATTAAACAGTCGGTCATCCAAGTCACGTTGTTTTGAAGCTTCCTGCTTCACTCATACATTTGCAGGACTGCCAAGAATTTAACCTCATTCGGCAATACATTTCTTCAGGTTTCACTTCTTTACCAATCAAACAAACGGGTAACAGAACACTGCTCCTTTTTGGTGCATGTCAAAATTAGGGCGACCATTTTTTTTTAAAACTAACATTATAACCTTACTGCGTTCGTCTGCAAAGAGATGTCACGTGCTTAACCTTCTCACAATTCTTAACGGAAAAAAATACTGACAGGTTACTGTAATTTCTATCACATATTCAATGTTTTCATTTGAAGCCACCTTTAGCATTAACTAAATCCTAGGAGTGGGACGTATTATCATTGTTCACGTGGCTATTTGTACTTGAACGTTTTGCACATAATTATACATTTTGTTCACTGATACGTAATCACACAGCCGGGGCATCATCCCAGCCGATCCTGAAGATGAGCATGCTACCTCTCATTGATCAGAAAGAATGTAGTCAACTGTTCAAGGGTCAAATTACTCTACGTCAGTTCTGCGCCGGATATAAAAACGGACCTACAGACATCTGTAGGGGTGACAGCGGAGCTCCGGCCGCCTACCTGTTTGCGGGTAGGAGACGTTCACAGTCCCTCTTAGTCTCAGAGTCTATGTTTTGTGGCGTGTGTTGTCATGTCTATCGACATTCTTTCTATCTCATTTAGTTCTATCACTTTCTGACATACTGCATCTACAGCCTTTTTGTTGTAAATATTTTAATTGCTTTCGAACATATATGATTTTCCGTTAGTCCACGCTATGTGGTGGGTGCTGTCCACGCTATGTGGTGGGTGCTGTCATGTCAATCTGCAGCCTTCTGTCTAGTTAGATTTAATCGTTTTCTGACATAGATGTTCCTCCATATTTTATGTTGTGTGATGTTTGTAGTCATATGTATCTACAGTCTTCTGTCATGTGTTCTTTGAAAGCTTTTTTGATATAGGTGATCTTCCAAAATCCCTGTCGTGTGATGCTAGTAATCATATCTATTTGTAAACTTAATCGCTTTCGGACATTTATTATTTTCAGTACGTCATGTTTTTTCACGTTGGTAGTCATGTTTATCGGCAACATTGTGTCCCGTATACTTTTATGGCATTCTTACAGATTATAAACACAAATCACGCTAGATGCAGATATGAACCCACGACCTTCGGTTCTGAGTACGCTACGTCACGAAGGCTTACCCCCTTCTTATTATTGTTTGAAAAATCATGCCATTATGACCAGTGAGAATGATGCCCTATCCCGCTATCGTTTGGGGATCAACCAACAAACACGGGTGTCATAGAGGACCCTATTAGAAGGTGACCTTGTTCGAAGAAAGGCCAAAGATACGGTCATAAATATTATGTTCTGTAAAATGTGAAGTCCCTCCCACCAAAACACGTCCAAAAAATTCACTTGTATCGAACATAGGTCTATAATATCGCAGCGCTGCTATACAAAGTCCTAATCCATTATTCTTTCGCTATATCCTACCCCAGATAATGTCACACGACAGCCCAACATTTTAGAGGGTGATACGACTGGGTTTCCCAGCTTTCTGATGCTTTTTACGACCCTCAAATATCTAGAACTGGCCCTAACCCACCTAGTCACACGAGAGAGGTCCCACGACTGCATGCAGACTATCTACCACCCCTGAAATATGAGATTGTTCCGTGACCTGTGGATTTCCCCTGTTTGGGGTTGGATATTAAGAAGGCATCCAGTCCATTTATGCTCGCATGAAACCAATACAGAAATTGAAACTAACTTACGACAGCGTTGCCTTCTGACTAATAAGTCGTAGGTCGAACTGATTGTAAATCGAGTGACATCACTATTTTCATGCAAGTGTTATCTTGCACATCATAATTATCATGTACCTTGCTGACTGGCGTAGGCGATCATGCCTATCCGATATTTTCGATCGGCAACTGCGCGTAGCAGCACCCTTCCATGCCATGACACACGACTGTAAAGAATCTTCTCACGCTGTCTTCCCCTGTCTCTCTTTCCATAGATCTTTCCAGTGATCACAGTATGTTCCAGTTTTCATCTTCTCAAAACATCATTCTGTTTGTGACAAGTTGTCTTAGAGCACTCGCCACTTTCAAAACGTCTGGGCTGCTCTTAGCTGTCCAATGAGTTCTGAAGATTCTTCTGTAAAGCCACATCTCTTAGGCCTCAAGATATTGTTCGACTTGTTTATTAATTGCCCAGGCTTCACATCCGTATGTTAAAACAGGCTCTATATGGCACGCGAGAATTCTTTTCTTACTAACATCCAATGACATGGATTCATTGCATTAAATGTTCATTTTATAAGATACAGGTATGGTCTGTCCTTGTTTATTCTCTGTTTCTGTGATATATCTTTCATCTGATGTTATCCATGTGCGTAGATACTTAAATTTCCTTATGTTGTTGTTTTTGTTATCGATCCAACAGCGCATGAGCTTTCGACCTCTGGCCAATGCCATGTAGTTGAGTTTGCATGTTTTTACTAGCTTTTCTTTTCCTCCCTACAAGGTGTTCCACTTGTCTGGTATCGTAATTCTAGTCTCGCTGAGTTTTGGGCACTCAAAGAGATAGTGTTCAACAGTTTGGAATGGGTAGTTACATAGCTGGCACTCTGGGAAGTGTTTTGGCTGTAATATGTTTAGATGTCCATTGTGTGGAGTATGTTGCCGAGAGAAAAGTATATAAGACGAACAAAGACGAATGGAAAATATGTTGTATTTAAACAACCTTCATCTATCACACTTCACTAAGAAATGGAATTATAGTAATTTGCACTTTAGGTGACCTGATTTCCGGCGTGTTGCTGACCACATCACCCACCACGTGCCCATTGTTCTATAAAACATAGGTCTAGCCCCGTATGCTTAGTGCATCTTAAGGCCCGGAAAATGTTCTGAAATTTACTTATTTTAGTTGCAAGACAAGTTAAGAACAGATGAAAACTATCAGTCAGCGTTCCGACTTCATGGCAAACTGGTCACCGTGACCAGTTTATGTAAGTAAAGGGTTGTATCCCGGCCATATTGCAAAAGTCTACTGAACGATGCAGTGAGATAATGCGCCCACCTATTTCAGAATACAATGATCCCCGTGTGGGTTGCCGGACTCTTTCGTCAGGAAAACAAGAATAGATCTAATGCCTCCCCGACTAGAGTGTCATAGGAGTCGACTAACTGGGGACTTCCTTCGAAATCGGAGTACATCTGCCTGAGCAGCAAGGAAATAATAACTGCACACAAATAGGCCAGTAAATTGGATGTACACGTAAAACTCGGGCTCTGGTTTAAAGCAACATTCCAATTAGACGAACAGCCAGGACATTTCGCCAGAGTTTACAGCTGGTAAACAAGGAATAAACATAATAATAATAATATTAAAAATAATAATATTATTAATAATAATAATAATAATAATAATTATAATAATAATAATAATAATAAGAAGAAGAAGAAGAAGAAGAAGAAGAAGAAGAAAAAGAAGAAGAAGAAGAAGAAGAAAATAAGAAGAAGAAGAAGAAGAAGAAGAAGAAGAAGAAGAAGAAGAAGAAGAAGAAGAAGAAGAAGAAGAAGAAGAAGAAGAAGAAGAAGAAGAAGAAGAAGAAGAAGAAGAAGAAGAAGAAAAAGAAGAAAAATAAGAAAAAAGAAGAACAAGAAGCTACTTAAAACCAGTACTTGGAGATATAGATGCAGCGATGAGTGTATGTGAGCTCTGAAAGTAGCTCTGGACTCGACGGAATTGCAGTACAGTACTTAACCGGATAACATCAGGTACGATCAGTATGAAGACTCCAAGTTGGCTCTTTATCTAAAATGCAGATCGTGCCAGTTTACAAATCGCTAATCACGCCTTTCTTTCCCCCTGTATAGGCACTGGGTTCAAACTCCAACCACAATTGTAAAGCACTGTCCCGACAACTTTTAATAAATGCAAAATCTACGGGGACAATTCTAACCCACACAATAATGCCTCGAGACTAAATAACTTCGTCAAACACGGTACGAAAATTTTTTGACAGCTTTATACACTCTTAAACACGCCCAAACGCACGTGCCAGTGCTTTTAATAGTATGTAAATGGGTCAGTTGAATCTAAATATATGTAATGTATATTTCCCTTAGGCCCCTGAAAATAGAATTCACATAAATCTGTAAGGAAAGTATAAAAACGGGTTAGGGCGTCAATAGCACTAGGGGTCAGGAAAAAAAGTAACGTCTAAAGACTGGCGTAGCAGGGTACTGGAAAAAGGGGAACAGACGTCCATAGCAGCGAAAGGGTTAAAAAAAAAAGAATCAAGCACAGCAACTGTTTCAATTTACAGTTGCACAAATACAGCCAAAGCTGGAGTAATCAAAATGATGCACTACTGGTATCAAATCATCGGTTGACCAAGACAACTGATCCATTGTGTACCGTTTTGATGGCACTTCATTGTCTCTGCTCTCTGATTCCGATAATGAGAATGTCGGACAGGCAAACAGCTTTTTGTTTTTGTTTATTACACGCAGGTTTGAGTCGTCAAAATTTATGGCCAAGTCAAATCTTCTCGTTCACTGTCAGAAGTACACATTTCAAAGTCATCTTCGCTATCACTCCTTGACAGAAACTCCATGAATTCTTCATCAACTTTAACATGTTTTCTTGCCATTTTGTTCTAACGAAGTATAAAACAATCCCAACCCACAAATATATATCAGGGCACAAAATACACAGATCACCGACCACGCTGTAACGGTAAACAAAGCGACGGGATAACGCGGAATGCGGTAAACACACCTTAACGGTCACCACCCGGGTTGATAACACTCTACGCTTTAATATTCTCTTATACGATGTCTCTATGAGCAAAGTTTTCGTCTCTCCCTTTACCATCTGCTCGACTTCAGGCTGCCGGCTAATTCGGCTAAGTATACAGCTCAATCGAAAAGAACATTCTGTGGTCGGTCTGTCATGTCTCACCCTGAGTTCATATCTGGGTCACCTCGTACAGACATACACAAAGAGTCAACATCATCATCATACTTTCTCCTCTGGTATTCGCCCTCACATCTGACAGACACACACTCTCTCTCTCTCTTTCTCTCTGTGTGTGTGTGTTATATATATATATATATATATATATATATATATATATATAACCTTGGTACTTTAATGTGTATACATATAAATATATATAGTCTAGATGATCTAATGTATGTATGTGTAAATATATATATATAAATATATTTATATATATATATATATATATATATATATATATATATATATATATATATATATATATATATATATATAACATCTTATATATATCTATTACAGAAATGTATATCTTATACGGCGTAGCTTCTTTCGGGACTGACTGCCCCTTCCCTAATTACCCCTCAGCGTTTACAAACGTCCGCTCGTATCAACACTGGATTATTAAAAACATGCAACTCCGCAGTGACAACAAGTTGGAGCGAACACTGCCTGATCGACCCCACTGGAGCGACTCATGATGTCAGACTATGACGCAACCCACGTTATTCATGGCTGTAGTGCTGTCTGCTGATTAAATAACACAACGTGTTTAATACGTTAATGGCGATCAGTGTAACGAATTCAAACATGTGGTTTAATTCTGAAAAAAAAAAATAGAAATGAAAATTGAAACAACACATGTTTTTCTTTGTATGCATGTGTGTGTGTATGTGTGTGTGTGAGAGAGAGAGAGAGAGAGAGAGAGAGAGAGAAAGATAGAGTATGCGTGTGTGTGCTGTCCAGATCCCCCTTCCCCTCCTATGCTACTATTAATAGACATGGCGACTCACAACAAACAATAAAACAAAATTAGTAACCATGGAAATGTGTGACGTCTAAGAAAGACTGCATGGGTGACTGCCCAAATGAAACACATTCAGGACAGAAGTCACGAGAGACAAAGTCGGCACAAAAAAAGTTCTAAGTTACAAACATATCAAGGGAAGATATAGAACCGAAGGAAAAGTAGCTAAACGAGCTTCACAGTATAAGAAACTCAACGAAAAAAAAGTGAACGTTGCGGCTACATACGTGCATCACCACATTCATCAATTAAACAAAAAACCACACGAATACACAAAAATAACTTAACTGATGTATCCCGAAGCAGTCACGTTGATGTCATGCCAGTGGAGTGAAGAGACACGTGTGGTCCAAGAACAAACAGCCCGGGAATGTCAAGGGAGATAACTTGAGATTTTTAGCTAAACTTATTTTGACGGTTCAGTCCCACAGTGTTTGAGCTGGCTCCCAAGGTGAAAATAAAGCATTTCTAGAAAGTCTTGCTGACTCTGTCGCAGAAGTGGCTAGATTTGATGGTATCACACTACAAGTTTTGTATGCAGTACTTCAGTGCCACGTGTAGTCATTTGTATTGTCAACTTTAAATATTCATATGACTGTAGAGTGGTGTAGATCACACACGATTTTGCTGAACAACGGTAATAATTTGTATAAAGTTAGGAATTTATCGTTCGTCCTGTTTTACACGTCCCTGTAAGCACCATGAATCGGATTCATTTGCTGCTGGCAATACCTATGATATTATTCGCTATCAGTATCAGCAGCGACTCAATCGTGGTACGTTTGGTTGTCAACTGTGTTACAAAAAAGAGTAATTTTCTTGTGTGTGTTACAAACTTAATATTTGCAGTAATTTGTGATAATATTATGAGAATAACATGTTTGTTATACGGTTGCAATAATTGTATAACTGGATTTTTGATACATTATATTAGTATTAACATGTATTGTTGGGGAAGAGTTGGGGGGGGGGGGGTTGCGTGGTCTCGAGGCGTTGTGTCCGCCTCGTTTGCTAGAGTTCCCGGGTTCAAGCCCGAGTGTGAACTTTGATTTTTTCACCTGGATTTCTAGTTAAAAAAAACCTGGTCTATGGGTAATAAGACCAGACGCCCGTGTGTATTGTTGCGTTAGTAAAAAATCTATTGGCAGTTGGAAATCGAAAAGAGTAACCTAACAATGGTGCCCGGGCAAAATTTGAAGTTAAAAATCTACCCAAAGTATATCAGAATCCTCGCCGGTGCTACAGAGTCTGTGCACTATGCTGAGCTTCTTTGGACTCAGACTTGATAACTTATGGGTAACTACCCGTGTGCCATGATGTTGATCCGTTGTTCAAACTTCAAACTTCACTGGGAGACAAGTGTGGAAGATCTACTGAAAAAGAAAATTAGTGGCGGATGAGCAAGATGGAAATTAGGATACGAGTGCTAATAGGTATTTTGATTTATACAAAGAATCAACATCATTACACAAGGGTAGTAACCCATAAGTGCTCCGTTCTATTCTAATTCGAGGACGAGTCCGTGTATTCTCAGCACAGTGCACGAACATCGAAGCATTGGCACAAATTGTGAAATACTTTGGGTAGATTTTCAACTCTAAACTTTGCCCCGGCAAATTTTTACTTGCGCAACAATTAAACTTTCAATAAATTCTGACAAGGAAGATCTTGCATATCATGATATCAAACCATCCAGCATGTTCTCCCTGGCTCCTTATCTACCTAAATTGCCCTCTTAGTTTCCCGTTGTCCCATGTGCAGCAGTTTTATTCTTTTAGACACAGGAACAAGCAAAGTAGATTTTGTCCTTCTGATGTGGGTAGTACGTTACGTTTTCGTCCTTAGTTAGTTTCTGTGAAAAATCGTCCTTACTTCATAAAAATTTTTTTTTTTTTTTTACTATGTCGATAGTATTCTTGTCAAACGTCTGTGAAACCACACCTCTCCAGCTTCCACAATGTCAGTGCTATAAATGTGTGTATATATATTATATATTATATATTATATATTAATATATATATATATGTGAACCGGGCGGTTTTTGGGGTTCACCCAGCCTCTAGGTAATTAGTACCATAGTTGACACTCTGGGTTAAATGGAGGAACGTCGCTGTAGCTACAGAGTTATGTGCAATCGGCTACATAGGCGGACAATTTTTATTAGCTATCCGTACTGGTGGCAAAGCACTTATGGTTTATAACCGTGTGCAATGACGCTGGTTCACATCTCCCGACTTTCCTGAGTCGACCTTAATAGTTAGGTAAATTCTGAAAAAAACATTAAGCTTCTTTTGGATTTGAACCCACAGCAGCAGTATAAATTTGTAGAATTAGTTCGACTTTAGTCTCCCCTACCAAAGTAGATCACGTTTCATTGATAACTGTTGGACTGTTCTACTTTCCCGGAGGTTACGAGTGTGCCGCTCTGTTGTTTACTTTCTGGCTTGTCTTGCATTTACGGTTTTCTTACGAGAATGAGAATGCCTGGGATAAAGGTTGCAGCACTTTCTATGGGAGTTGCGGTGTTATACCTGTGTCCATGTTTTTGGAGTGTTAAAAGCGCTGGCGTGCTAAAATATACAGCACACAATATTAACTAATATTGTGCGAAGACGCGCGGCTCCAGAACTACAAATCAGAAGTTAGCTAGTGTGTATATGGGCGGGCTCAGGGGGAACTACCGTGGAACTAACCTTTTATAGTTAAGTGCCATCAAGGCAGGGTGTGACGAGGGCCACATTCAGCAACACGGTGATGCCTGGAAAAAGGACCTGACCTGGCAGCCAAGTTCATGTTCAAGAAAAACCTGGTTCCACGCAGATTTGAACCTTCGACATTCAATTATACTGTACCTAATAGGTGTTAATTAGCTGCGTATCATTTACAGGACATCGCAAAACCAGCATGACATTTTTTTGCTGTCGTGGTTTTTCTGTGCAAATTTGCATCCAGTAGTTTGATATTGCCCAATGTAAAGAACAGCAAATAAATTTAATACATCGGGTTTGTTACAATATGTTCAATGAAAAGGAACAAAAAAAGATATATTCTTCACATTAGAGGGTTAGTGTGGCTTTACATCAAGGGTAATGAGAGAGGGTCGGGTGCGGTGTTTGAACACTCAGATTTAGGTGCCCCGTGAGGAAGATTTTATGTTCATTCCCAACTGCTGTCAGTCTTACAAGATTCATATTTCTGTTATGTCGGAGTTTGGTTATAGGTATTGAGAACTCGCATTGTAATTTGAATGTGTCGAGTTCGATTTCAGCGGTGAGCAATTTAGCAGCTCGCCGCGTGTTGATTTCGACACAGGTATTGATAACCGACCGTTTAATAAGCAGTAATCAAACTAGTAATCAAAATACAATTGTCGAAAGAAAACACAAACAAACACCCCTCTCCCCCCACCCAAAAAAAAAAAAACACACACACCGACCCCCAATCGATTTAACAGGCGGAAAAAGGGAAAGAGGGGGGGGGGTGGTGGTGGTGGTTATGCAACTTCCTGCGAAGGACATACACATAGCTAATACTTTTTAATTGATTGACAGCTCTAACATACGAAACGTTCAACATACATTTGTCTGATTACAGAAGATTACTCCTGTGGTATTAGACGAGCCTTTTATTCGTCGCCGTTCCAAAGACGGGAGACAGGTGGTATCAGTGACGATGACAGCGATTCAAGTGATGAACCTGTAGCAGACCCACAGCTGGACAGGATTTTGGGTGGCAGTTTCGTCAGATATGGGGAAATCCCCTGGATGGCTACAATAATATATAATAATATGCAGGTGTGTGGCGGTGCCATCATAAGTAAATTCTGGATAATTACAGCCGCTCATTGTTTCCAGTAAGTACACACTAGTTATGTTTTTTTTTCGAGAAGGGTTGCATTGGAAGACAATGGTTGGAGTTTTTGAAAAGATTTAGGCGGACAAAAATCAGCTTTATAGTTGTTTTGGGGTATTCTGGTGCAAAGGGCAATGAACGAGCTGACAGACATGCAAGTGATGCTTACGTGGAAAACGGACGAACAATGAACAGGGCTGGTATACTAAACGCCCTCTGAGAAAGCCCGACCTCCATATGCTTCCCATGAAACATAAACCTGACAACCCAGGCAGACCGATCATGTCCGCCTCCGCATGTCCCACAGAACTCATATCCCGTTTCATCGACCGTATTTTGCAGCTCCTGGTTGTTGGTCTCTCGTCTTATATTAAAGATACTAACCATGCTATCTCTGTCTTTCAATCGAGCCGGTTCACCTCTTCTTCTAGGAACAACATCTTCACCTTAGATGTTACCTCCCTCTACACGTCTATTTCATACTCAGATGGCCTCCCGGCATTGCGGTTCTTTTCAGAACAGAGAGTCAGGTCTGCCATAGCTGCTGACCCATCGATACGTCTGGCTGAGTTAGTGCTCACTCTAAACTATTTTGAATTTAATGGCCAGTATTTCAACCAGATTAGCGTCCGGTACTAAAATGGGACCTAGCTATGTCTGCATCTTCATAAGCCACCTCCAGCACCAGATACGTCTTGCATATACCGGTAGGCGCCCTGGGCTCTACAGAAGGTATATTGATGATTGCATCGGTGTCATCGATAAGCCGCTACCTGAACTGCAGAACTGCATCCATTTGTTATACCCCAGCATCCGATGAACTTTCAGCATCTAACCTTTGGCGGTGCATTTTTTTTTATCTCACTGTCACCGTGAACCCTATAGGCCTCTGCATCTCTGTGTACTTAAAGCCTATTGACTGCCACGCTTTTCTTCTCTACACGTCCTCTCATCCCTCTTCCTGCAAGGACTCCATTCCTTTCCCCTAGCTTCTACGTCTCCACAGACTATGCCAGGAGAGGAACTACTTATACAACAAGGCGCTAGAAATACTGGACCTCTTCCGGCTTCGAGGATATCCTGAATATGTCTTCTCTGCCGCCATTCATCGAGCATAATCTTTCCATAGTGCCACGGCTTTCGTTTCTAAGCCTAAACATCCCCACAACAGACCTATCCTTATACTCACCTACCACATTGACAACACCCGTGCCAAAAATATTTTCCTTACTCATCTCTCTATTTTTAGGGCTAACTCTGCCACCAGCACGATTTACTCTGAACCTCCTCTAGTGCCCTACAGGCATGACCGTAACCTCAAGGGCATTCAAATGAAGAGTGGGTTACGTCCTGCGTCTGAGTCCTACTCCGGCACGGTCTCTTGCCACAGACCTGCATGCAGCACTATCCATTTGTGGTCCAGTGGACTAGTCTAGAATTCCCGAATGCCGCCTTCCACTTACCTGATGCATTCTATTGCACGAGCCGCCATGTCATTTACGCTATCAATTGAAAGAAATGTGGCGTGAAATACATTGGTGAAGCGGACTGACTGATATGTTCAGAGAACATCTTTCTGTGCCCTGAAACCAGTACCGTAACACTTTAATTCGCAAGATCACCAAGGTGTCATCGACATGGCGGTGACAACTATTAAATCTAACCACTCTATCGAGTCCGTAAGTCTCTTGTAAAACGCTTCATTTACTTTGGAAACTTCCAAAATGTCTGAGCTGCCAATAAATACAGTTTCATCTAGAATCCTAGAGGACTAAACTGCTCGCACAACTTTAAATCAAACCCCCCAGTTACGGCTCCTGGTTTTTACTAGGTGTGTTTATTCTCCTATCCCGCGTTTCTGTCAAATCTCTTGACAAGTCAACGACCCAGCAGCTTCGATATGTGCGTTTTTATGGTATTGTTTGTTTTGTGTATCTGCTGATGAAGACTAAATAGCCGCTGCATTCACGTTTTGTCTGTGTTTGTTTTTTGTGAAGCATGCTGATATACTTTTTAGTTCTGTTTTATTTATTTTCTTGATATTCTTGTGTGTATGTCAATCTCAGTAGACGGATGTCACTATTGGTAACTGGTAACATGCCGACTTTACACGGACTATATCACCCAATGAGTGTCGACCAGGTCTGTATAGCTACCCGCACATACCAGTTACTATTATCATCATGTGTCGTAATGATATCAATAGGCGGTCATGTTTCGTCATCCCACATATTGACTAGAACCACGGATCAGGTCAATGTTCTAGTCTAGCCCTCTCTGCATGGCCTGTTACCCAGGTATTTATAAAAGTACATTTCCCTTGCTTCTGTTTTATCAGCCTTGCAAGTCGGTGATAGGTGTTTCAGTGTATGCCTGCATGACAGCAGGTTCAAAGCGTTATGCTGAGAGCCATGAGTACTCCGAAAATTTGATTTGTCCTCTAACTGAACATATTTGATGCTAAGTTTCTAAAAAAACATCAAATCGCGAAGCATCTGTTGAGTAATATTTCTTGTTTATTATACCTAAACTTCTTCACAGCAGGAATGTGTGTGTATATATATATATATTTATATATTTATTATATTTATCATCACCATCAGGTGCCTTGTCGACTGGCGTGGGCCATCATGCCTCTCCATAATCTACGATCTCTTGCAGCATGTATCAGCTCGTGTGCCGACACACTTTCCTTCCATGCAACAAGACTGTCAAGAAACGTTTCTCGTTATCTTACTCTATCCATCCTTCTACAGATCTTTCCAGTGGTCATATCATGTTCCTTTTTCCCTCTTTTCATAAAATGGCCGAAACATGATGTCTCCTTCTGATGTCTGTGATAAGTTGTCTTCGTGCACCCGCCTCTTTCAAAACCTCTTGGTTGCTCTTTTTGACTGTTCAAGTTATTCTAAACAATCTTCTGTAAAACCACATCTCTGAGGCCTCAATACATTTTTTGGCCTGCCTACCGATTGTCCAGGATTCACAGCCATATGCTAATGCTTAATGTATGTAGCAAGCAAGAATTGTTTTTCTATCTTTCAGTGACAAGGATATGTTGCACAAGATATTCTTCATTTTATAAAATGCAGTTTTTGCGTGTCCTATTTTGTTTCTTATCTTAGTTATGCAACTTCCTGTGCCCAGATACTTAAATTGCTGTTTTTGTCCCAAAATAACACCTTCTACTTTTATTACACATTTAGTAATAGTCTGTTTCTTTGATACCACAATTACTTCTGTCTTCCCATTATTTGAACTCCATTCCCATTTCTTACACATTCTAACATCACAATGTCTATCATTTCCTGTAGTTCTTTCTAACTTGTTGCTGTCAAGACATCGCTATACACATATATAGTTATGAAGAACAGCAAATTATATTAATGCCTACATTTAGAGTCCCTTGCATCTTCAGGCTTCACATTTATTTTTCATTCACAAGTCGAACATACTAAAAACTAGTATCCTCAATACATCATCATCATCATGTAGCAGGTCCTTTGCAGAACGTCGCTTTCATCACAGTCTGCATAAAGAAACTCGGTCTTTCGCCAGTTCTCCCGCCACATGCACTTTCATACTCAAGGAGTCACTTAATTCCTGTTCGCATCTTCGTGTCGTTCAGCCCCTGCCCCTCCTTCTTGGTACCATTCCTTCTGCTATAATTTTTGTCCAATGCATCGTGGCTCTTGATTTGACCAAAATATTTCAGTTTTCGACAAAGGATGTTGTTTATTAGCCAATCTTCATTGATGTTCATATCTTTTAAGATGTTAATGTTTGTAATCTTCTTTGTCCAGGTATTCTGAGAATCTTTCTTTAGCATTTCAGGGAAAAGCTGAGAGATAGTCCACGACTAGCATCCGTATGTAGCCACAGGAAAGATGCATGCTCTCAAAATTCTAATTTTTATCTCCTTGCTGCTATCCTCAATACAGGTGGCTAAAATGCATCAGTAAACGCACAGTATGTACCACTTCTGTCTAATAGGACTTAATAAGCACACAGACATTATTTCATTTCTAAAACTAAGCCGCAACCCATGTTACTGGCTTTTGTAGAGCTTCCACTACTACTTTCTTCTTCTTTTTCCGTTAGCCTGTAATAGACCATCTATATCTGCAACGTTGACTTGCGCTGATGTTTTTCTTAGCCAAAAAGTTTTGCCTTTATATGTTGTATTTAGGACATTCTTGGAGGACATGATCTGTTGTCTCAGGTGCCAATATACACGTGCACATGTCTGATTTACCGATTTTAAACGTTGTGTCCTGTTCTATGAACAACCGTTAACGGTTTTCTGCAAACTGTGTTGCAGTCTGCAACTCCTCTCAGTATTTTATTTTAGGTTGATTTTTACTGTAGCTAACAATCTCAGACGTCCCTGGGAAGTCTTTATACAATATTTGTCCTCTTTTTTTTGCAGAGCCATGTTAGATTCCATAATACTTTCTGTTGGGAAAAGCTGATACGTAAATGTATTTGTGTGTGTGTGTGTGTGTGTGTGTGTGTGTGTTTGTGTGTGTGTGTTTGCACTCACCTGACATTAGGTAGCAATCAAGTTAACAAGTTTTTTTTTTCCTAAACAGATGTGTTTCCCGACCGGTTGGAAATGAATTGAATATATTGTCTATGTAATTACCTAATTACACCCAAGTAAAAGTTATTCGCTTATTGGTTAATATCTTTTCATTACGTTGTCAGCGAATATTTTGTGCCGCTAGAAATATTGTACTGTATTGAAGCATGTACCTCAGATACTCGCTGGGAGGTTAAAATAAATATTCAAGTGAAGTAATAACCGCACTCACTTGTTAATTCGGTTTTAGGGGACGTTCAGTAGTAAGGGTGGTACCACATTGTGAAAAGCAGGTTCGATTCTGTCTTCTGAAAGTGATCGCCTGTCTAGCATATGTAGTTACAGAGTTAATACTTGACTCTATTACATAACTCCTGGAATCCGTCCCCCCCTACCCCCCCCCCCCCAACCTTCCTCCGTAAAATGATTGAAAAACATTTCCCCAAATAGTTTAAGATTGTCTACCTGCTAACAGAACTCAACAAGTATATGGTTATGTTTCAGCAATCGTAAGAACGCAAATTTCAAAATTGCAGTTGGTGGCCACGTTTTAGGGATTCTTGACAAACATGAACGAATCTATAAAGTGAAATCGATCATTAAACATGAAAAGTATAGCGGTAAGTTTCTTTTCTCAGTGAAGATAAAGTCCTTAGTACTACGTGAAAGTCCTGTCACTGCAATGTCGGTGATTTTCACATTAGTGTGTTTCGAATGCTTTTTTGTTGTTGCTGCTTGGGGGGGGGGGGGGGAGCGAGGGAGGAGGTCTCTTAATACATTGTTAAACGCTCACATGCACACTTCTACTCTAGATAAGCCACAGTAAATGATTGCTTGACACACAATCATCACCATCATGTAGCAGGTCCCGTGCAGAACGTCGCTCTCATCACCGCGAGCTTGGAAGGAACTCGATCTCTCGCCAGTTCTCCCTTCTCCTGTTCTTTCATACTCAAGGTGTCACATATATCTTGTGCCCATCTTCGTGTAGGTCGGCCCCTGCCCCTCCTTCCTGGTACTATGCCTTCTGCTATAATTTTTTCACGTGTTTCACAATTTTAATTTGTCACAGCGTGATTTGTTCAGGAAGATCCCAAGTGTTCTAATATGTTATTTCTCCTCACAAGGATTTAGCACTTAGGAGACTCTGGTGTTGTGCTAAAGACATGTTGCCTCTTATTGAAAAAAAAAGTTTCGGTCAACATACTGGCTTTACGCTAGATACACACAAATCATACACGCACACACATTACAAAACAAGAAAATAGGAGGGTTTTTTAAAGGAAACCATAAATGCATGCTACAAATTACAGTCCCGTGCCATTATCTTGTAACCGGTCAATACTGTTATTAACGATGCTAAGAATGTTGGGCACTTGACCTCACGGCAACGACGAACACGCTGGGGCCATACTTACAGTTTAAAAATGGCTCCTGATTGTGACATGTGCCAAAGAGGCAAAGTGGAATAGCGTAGGATTCCCCCCCCCCCCCCCCCGCCCCTTTTTAAAAAAAAATCATTTAAGTGATGAACTTTGGGGCACATTTGTTGACGTCACTTTCTTAGACTAAAGTTAAATAAATGTTACATGTGTTTTTATATGCGTTTGACTGTGTTGTCGTCATTGAAAAACAATAATAAGTAAATGTTCCCTTCATTTTTGATTTACCTATAAGTGACATGTTCTTGGAATAGCTTTAATAAGTTCCTTATGTGATTATTTTTAGATTTATTTTCAGTATGTTGTGTTATGGTGTAGCAGCATCTCAAATTGTTACACTGTGTGTCCTATGATGTCTTTGTTTGCTAATATAGCATACTTTATAATATGTATGATGCTAACAATTTATAATGTAAATATTACTAATTCAAAATGGGCTTCCTTTCGCAAAATAATGTGAATATACTGGGTGGACAAGAATAGTTTTGACAAGAAAAAACCTTCCTAATATACTAGATGGACAAGAGCAGTCTTGCTAATATACTGGGTAGACAAGGATACTATTGCTAATATACTGGGTAGACAAGGATACTATTGCTTACATACTGGATGGACAAGAAAAATAACTTCCTTATATATTCTGGATGCACAAAAAAAGTAGTGCTAATATGCTGGGTGGAAAAGAATAATATTGCTAATATACTGAATGGATAAAAAAAATTAGTGCTAATATGCTGGGTGGAAAAGAAGAATATGCTGGTTAAACTCACACTTTGATATTTTAGTTGATTAATTGGAGACATGTTGGACATTTGCCATCGAAAAAATAAGCAGTTCATGCCGTACTTTTTTTTTTTTTGTGTGTGTGTGCTGTTCTCTCAGTTTCTTTCCACAGTATTTTTAGCTGATAATGGTGCATCCTAGGCAAGTGAACCCCATTGCCCATTTTTTCACCTCCACCCTACCTACCTCCACCCCTTCACACAGTTCTAGAATTTATTATTATTATCAATTTTCATTAGAAAATGAGAATATAGAGATTATGTACGCCTATCAAACGTATAATCCAAGTTAGTTATACAATATTAAAATTTTTGTCTCGTGTTCTTTTTTTAGTTTGTATGTATGTATATACCTATATTAGCGTTCGTTCTCGAGCTTATTCCTAGAGTGTTTTGTGGGAAATACTCAGTGGACGGCAGGGAACACATCGTACAAACGGAACGTATTGTTAGCCTTGGGTAGTGACTTCACGTCTAGCTGATGACGCCAGCACCATGGCACGTCAGCTAGAGACGGTCATGGGTTAAGCCCACATAATGATCAATGAAGGTCGGGTATGGTCTTATATTCTTGTCAGTCCAAAAACTTAAAACAGAGTGTAAATTAAAAAAAAAAAAAAAACAGAATGATTCTGCGCGAAACTCCAAACCCATACGGGGAAATTAGGACGATTAGTTAAAATGCGATTCAAAACTCGTGCCATGTTATTTTTTAAATTCGTCGAAAACCTCTCTACGGATCAGCACACACATTTGCATGTGACCTTATATTGCCTATGTCCTTGTGACAATATAATTTACAAATGCCTGTGGGATGCTATCAATTTTACAAAGGCAATATTTGTTACCTTTTTTTTTTGGTGGCGGGGGGGGGGGGGGGGGGGGAGGAAGGGGGGAGTAATAATTTATGTACCCCTAAATAACATACAATACATTTTAATTTAAACACGCTTGGAGATTGTTTCGAAATCATTGCACAGGTGCAGCAATGCTTGGTGATCATTGCGATTGCATATCCCGCATGCAATGATAAATTTGCAACTCATGGGAGACTAAAGCTGGTAATAACCATTTCAGCGTGATACGCGTATGAAACAAGTGAAGTCTGATGTACTGACAATTCCCTTACTCATTTAACTGTAACCATGCTAATTACTTGCTTTGAATCGGGTTCTGGTATTTCAATTACAAAAAAGCATTAATGAAAATAATTTGTTTAAATATATATATATATATATATATATATATATATATATATATATATATATATATATATATATATATATATATATATCTATATATATATTCCAATCGTACAAAGACATGATTATTGAAAGGTTTCGTGCAACCTCGCAACAAGGTGCATAAAACAGTTACTGGGTTAGATTTTTTTTTTTTAACTTTTTTTTTTTTTTAGGTGGGGAGGACTTCTGAAATAGATTATAACAAGATGACAAATTAGCCCCATCAGTATGTAGGGAGACTCTTTACTGGCTGCTGAGGACGGCGGTTGAGCTAATATGTGTTTGTTCTGGATGCTGTTGTAATGAATCTGTATCCAGGTGACACAGAATCAGGAATCACCTTTACTGCATGTATCGATAACTTAACAATTCCCCGTGAGTTACCGTGTAGGTGTGGCGTAGCAGCTAGACGCTCGCTTGCGGATCGGAAAGTCGTGAATCCCTCCCTGGTGGAGCCACACTTTTTTTTCTCCAAAATGAGCTTGACTCCCAGGTCGACCCAGCCTTGAAAGGGTACAGGGTTCAGTCCCAGGAAGTAAAGGTGTGATACTGACCACATCATTCATATTGTGTCAACTGGCCTATAAGATAAAGGTCCCGCCCTTTATGCCCTATAACCTAAAGGCGTGGAAAATGAACGTTTACTTACTTTACTGTGTAGGTGGTATAGTTTTCAAGACGGATTTGTCTACGACCCTTGCATATTGGTATTTAGGAAATTGTTTCTTGCAATGGTCATATGTATTGCATTGTCAGCATTTTAAAAAAAAATATGTTTCTGAAAGGACAGATGGCAATTTATGTTGTGAGTTACTGCTAAACCGTGATTGCTGCGCCTTTCAGACCAACTCACCAGATTTTAGCTAACCTCACGTTTTCAGTCCAGCTCACCAGTTTTTAGCCCAACACCAGTTTTCAGCCCAACTCACCAGTTTTCACCCCAACTCACCAGTTTTCAGCCCAACTTACCAGTTTTCATCACTAAGTCGCCTTTCGTGAGAAGCCTGCTCCGGTGCAACCTTCTCCCCTTTTCCCTTTCTAAAAAGGAGCCCCGAGACCCACACGCCTACGAATTGCAACTTAATGATCAGAGGTAATGCAATCAGTAAAGCGTCGGCTGCACTAAAATGTTACCGCTAGCTATTGCCAGTTCACAATTAGTTTAATCTTCACAGAAGGAAAAAAGTCCTGAAAAAAAAAATGAAACACTCGTGACACTCCCATCTGTCCCCATCTTCAGGAGAAAGCAAAGAGTTATAATTCCGACAGCACCAGTATCAACCTTATTGTAAGTAGATAAGTGAGACCCTGGGTCATTGTTCACGAATTGGGTATAAGGAAAGACGAGCGTAGTCGACTAGAATGACGATGGACACACTACATAAGCGAGAACTTGTATTTCAAAGTCCACGTGGCGGGAGATCTGAGGGGTCACCAAGTTTCTTTTAGACAGGTTCAGAGCGACAATCTGCAAAGGAACTGTTCAAAGACTATAATATGCATGCTAGTATTGAACCACTGTAGTTGTTTAAGACACAAATGTCCTGATAAACTTTCTTGATTGGTAGTTGTATGGAGAGATTATAACATTGCACTGATCAAGATCCAAGCAGATAGTAATGGACGTGGCATAAAATTCAACGCCCATGTTACGGCCATTTGTCTGCCACAGTCAACAGAAAACCCGCCAGCTGGCATCAATCTGTTGGTTTCAGGATGGGGATATACATCTAAAGGTTAGAGTTATCTGTATTTTTGTTTGTTTGTTTGTTTGTTACATCAAATACAGGTGACGTGGTGGTCAGGACCAAGGAGCCTGACCATTGTAGATAGGATCGTTGTTTTCAGGATGGGGATATACATCTAAATATACATCTAAACGTTAGAGTTATCGTTTTTTGTTTTTTGTTTTTTTTTGTTTTGTTTTTGTTTTGTTACATCAGATACAGGTGAGGTGGTGGTGAGTCAGGACCAAGGAGCCTGACCATTGTAGATAGGATTGTTTTTTTCTTCAAAGCTAGAGTGCAGTTAAATAAAAGAGCGAGCGAACTTTTTTTTAACAAAGGGTGACAGATTAGGCACGCAGGCCTGTCTTACATTAGGCTCCTACAAAATCCCATGTTTCACACAGCAGTTGTATTTCATCAATAAAGCATGTTATGTTTAGGTAGTTAGGTAATGAGTACCCCACTAGGACATCACACATGTAATAAACACCAGGTGACACAAGGTGCTACCATGCGGATGGGGGTCATCCGTGGAGATGTTCCGGATAGCTCGTTCAGCCGTTATGCTATTTGTATGGCTTAGCATCATTTAAAGCCCCCGGGAAAAGCCAGGGTGTGGCTTCAAAATAACTAAAAATTGCATCGCACATAGGGATGACTTGTAAAAATAAAATGAAAGGAATCAAAAGTTTACACACAAGTCCTGGGACGAAACCAGCCTCTAAAAAAGGACACATATCAAAGACTATGCTACTGTAGTGAGGTTCATTTTCTCCTAGATAAATTATGCCTAGACGCAATGACGTCAGTAATTAATGTGAGAGGAATATTTCGAGTCTAACTGGGACAACACAGGAATTGCTGATAGTCTAACTTCACGGGAATTGTAGAGAAATACTGACAGACAAACTTTACGTGAAGTATAATTATTCACGTGAAGTTTGACTGTCAGCATTTCTCTACAAATGATAAAGATGCATCTGTTAAGGAAGAATTTTACATGCAGCTTCAAAATATTATAAATAATGAAAGAAAGGGCAACTTAAAAATTTTGATGGGCGACTTAAATGCTAAGATAGGATCAGACAACACAGGTTATGAAGAAATTATAGGAAGACATGGTCTAGGAGTAATGAATGAAAATGGAAAATCGTTCACAAAT
The DNA here is from genome assembly GCA_905116865.2 of Candidula unifasciata. NCBI lineage: Eukaryota > Metazoa > Mollusca > Gastropoda > Stylommatophora > Geomitridae > Candidula > Candidula unifasciata. The sequence continues at coordinate 252,913 of CAJHNH020003724.1, forward strand.
TTGTGTGCAGGTAACCAGTATGTTATTGGTGGAAGTATTTTTTCCCATAAAAGAATACACAAGGCAACATGGGAATCACCAGACCATAAGACAACTAATCAAATTGACCACCTATGTATTAACAAAAAGTTTAGATTATCCCTTTACGATGTTATGGCTTTCAGAGGTGCTGATGTATTTACTGACCATTTCCTGGTGTTAAGTAACATCAAGTTGAAATTAAAAAGATATATAACATCTTATAATCATAAAAACCAATATAATGTAGGCTTTCTCAGGCATAAAGAAGTTAAGGAACAATTCTCAGTTACGGTCTCTAATAAGTACCAGGTGTTGCAGCAGTTAACTGAAGATGTCAGCACAGAAGTCTGCTGGGATCGAATCAAAGGAATCTGGAATTAATCTTGCGTAGAAGTTCTTGGCAAGAAAGAAAGAAAACATAAAGCATGGATAACACCAGAAACCATTAAACTGATTGAAGACAGAAAAAGTAAAAAGGCAGACTTAAAAAAAATAGCAAAACTAGAGCTGCTAAAGCTAGAGCTCAGGAGAAATACGCAGAAGCCAACGAGGAAGTTAGGAGGCATATAAGGGCAGATAAAGTGAAATACCTAAATGATCTAGCACAAGAAGCAGAGACAGCAGCAGCAAAAGGAAACCTCAGAGAACTTTACAGTAACACAAGAAGATTGGTGGGTAAATATAGTCAGCCAACTGGATCAATCAAAAATGGTCAAGGAAAAGTACTTACTAACACTAAAGATCAAATGGACAGATGGGTTGAATATTTTGAAATGCTTCTAAATAGACCAGGCCCAGATTTTCCCCCAGATATCAAGCCTTTAGAAATGGAACTGGATATCAACTGTGAGATACCATCCAAAGAGGAAATTAGAAAAGCTATAAATCTTCTCAAGGAAGGAAAGGCGACAGGCCCAGATGGTATCCCAGCTGAAGCCATCAGGGCCAACATAAACACATCAACAGAATTGCTACATAGATTATTCAGTAAAGTCTGGGAGACCGAAGAAATACCGGCAGACTGGAGAGAAGGATATCTTGTGAAACTGCCCAAAAAAGGTGATCTACAGGAGTGTGAAAACTATAGAGGAATTATGTTGATGTCAGTTCCTGGAAAAATATTAAGTAGAATTATTTTGGAAAGATTAAAAGATGCTATTGATAAAATGCTAAGAGATCAGCAGGCAGGTTTTCGGTCAAACAGATCCTGTACTGACCAGATAGCCACATTACGTATTATAATAGAGCAAAGCATTGAACTGAACTCACCACTTTACATTAGATTTATAGACTATGAAAAAGCATTTGACAGCATTGATAGGGAATCTCTCTGGAAATTGATGGGGCACTATGGAATCCCACAGAAAATTATCAACTTAGTAAAGGCAACATATAAAGACATGAAATGTCGAGTTCTTCATGAGGGAAAACTAACAGATGCATTTGAAATAAAAACAGGTGTTCGACAGGGATGTCTTTTGTCGCCTCTCTTATTTTTACTGGCTATAGACTGGACTATGAAAAAAGTAACTGCTAACACCCAGAATGGAATTAAGTGGACCCCTACAATACAGCTTGATGATCTGGACTTCGCTGACGATATTGCTCTTCTATCCAATTTACGGAATCAGATGCAAGATAAATTATATATACTTAATGCGAGATCACAACAGCTTGGTCTGAAAATCCATAAAGGAAAGACAAAGATAATGAGAATAGTTCAGGCAAATAGTAATGTGGTTTCTCTTATTTGCACCCCACTCCAAGACGTGGAGTCTTACACCTATTTAGGCAGCAATGTAGATAAAGATCGATGAACTGATAGAGATAATAAAATAAGAATACAAAAGGCAAGAGGGGCTTTCATAGCACAAGGGAGTTTGTGGAGGTCAAAAGAAATTAAAAGAAATACTAAACTAAAAAATTTTTAATTCTAATGTCAAATCAGTACTATTGTATTGGGCGGAAGCATGGAGAAAAACCAAGGCAATTGCTAATAAATTACAGACATTCATTAATTGGTGCCTGCGCAGAATAGAGGGAATAAAATGGTATGATTGAATAACTAATATAGAACTTTGGGAGAGAACTAAACAGACTCCAGTGGACCAAGAGGTGAGGAAAAGACGTTGGATAGGGCACACACTGAGAAAACAGGAGGACAGCATAACTAGAATGTCTTTGCATTTGAACCCACAGGGGCATAGGAATAGAGGAAAGCCAAAAAATACATGGAGAAGAGAGCTGGAGAATGAGGTTAGAAAGATTGGGAGGACATGGGGAGAGCTCCATGCAATGGCGAAGTATAGAACGACTTGGCGTGAGTTGGTTGAGGGCCTATGTTCCATTGGGGATAGAAAGGCAGAAGAGAGAAGAAGAGAGATAATTATTCACGGGGGTCACATAACTCTTTGAGTCCCACGGAACGCATCATACGTTCATAGGTTCCTACCTAGAAACTCAATGAATGCATGATGCTCTGATTTTATTACTTTCTTTACTACACCCTGGGCCTGTGATGCTAAACCCCTTGGGACTCAAAGAGATAAAAACTGCTGGCCAAATGTAATTCGTGTAAAAACTGAGAACGCGAATTCAAAAGCACGAGGAGGGCATTAGAAGGTTATATAATGCCTGAGAAAGAGCTGATAGTCAGTCTCGTTTAGACCTAGGAAATGAATACATGAAGTATGATGGAGTGTCTGTGGGATCCAGAAAGAGTGTTTAAGTCCGATGTGTCTGCACAGTGTTTTTCCAACACCTACCTGGCCATCAGTAGCGGCGAACGAAAGTCGTAGCCAGCTGAGAATGTCTGTGTTTTGATCGGATGGAAATTTTTGTTGTTCATTTAATTGTTGGATGGCAAATAGATATTGTAAGGTAAAGTTTACATGTTAGTTAAGTGAGAATAGATATGAGTGACTATGTTGTCCATTAACATTTCTTTTTCTTCTTCTTCACTTCCTCTTTTACCGCTGTTTGTGTCGAGGGAGATATAAGGTTCTGTTTCTAGCTCTTCTGGCCGCCTAGACCATAGGCACATAGTGTTGTTGTTGTAGAGTTTCTCTGATGTTATCATTCCATCTTGTTCTTAGTCTATCTCGTGCTCTACGTTCTTCTTCTCTTTCCATGTATGCATTGTATGGTATGATGTCACAGGGCATTCTCTCTAAGGGGGCAAACCATTTCACTTGCTGTCTTTGTATGTAACCCAGAATTGGTTCTGTGCCAACTTTTTCTCTTATGATCTCATTCCTGATTTTATCTCTTACGGTCACTCCTACAGCCCTTCTCAGACATCTCATTTCCATGGTTACTAATTTTCTTTATATTTTGTTGTGAGTGACCATGTCTGGCACTAGTAGCACAGAGTTGGAATAAATATGCTTTGAATAAGATGTCTCTTTGTGCTGATTGGGGTTGTCTTATGCTGTAAGAGGGGGCTAGCTGTCCCAATACTTGGTTTGCTTTACTGCATCTAATGTTATTTTCCTTATCCAATTTCCCATCTTCGGTAAATGTAGTTCCCAGATATTTAAACGCAGATGTCTGTTTAATGCCTTTGCATTCTATTGCTATATTTAGATCTGTCTTCTTTTTTTTCCTATTGACATTACTTCTGTCTTTTCAGTGTTGATTCTCATATTATTTGTTTTACATTCTTCATTCATGGATGTTAGATGTTGTTGCAATTTCATGGCTGTATCTGCTATCAAGGCCTGATCATCTGCAAAGAGTAATTCGTTGATCTTACTAACATTTTCATTCATGGGCTTGGCATTCTTTCATATACTGTCGATGTCGGTGATAAACAGCAGTGGTGATAAGACACACCCCTGTCTTACTCCAGAACCATTAACATTTGCTGGCTGCAATACCAGCGAGTGAGCAAAAAAACTGTAAGTGTAATTTGGATCGTTCGCCAGCGTCCATGTTTTCTGGTGTGTTGATAGTCAGTGAATGGAAGCGTGCAATGACTAGAACCAGAAGAAGACAATAGAAAGTCATTGCAGCTTCAAAGTTCACAGCCAGTAAACTCTAAGGAGATGCGCGGTTATACAGGATTATAACTTTCACAACAGCCTTCTCTATTATCATAGCAGAATTGCTAAGTTCCAGAGAAAATATGTAACTAGAAAAAACATAACTAGTCCTTCTTTTTTTTTTCACCGACTGTCTTCTTCTTCTTCTTCAGCATTCCGAGCGCTTGAGATTCATTGATGCAGTTATCTCCCACCTCCATTCATCTCCTTGGCTGGCCTTCTCTTTTCAGTTGGTGACCCAAAGTGTAATAATAATGTTAATAATGATAAAATTAGTATTATTATCACAAATACTATTATTAATTATTATTAATAAAAAAAGCGATAAAGACCATTTAGGAACATAGGAAAGAATACATTTCAACTATAAAGAATAGTCTTCTTTTTCTGCCTTTCTAGCCCCCAATGGAGCATAGACCCTCCACCAGCTCGCGCCAAGCCGTTCTATCCTTTGCTATCGCATGCAGCTCTCCCCATGTTATCGCCATCTAACTTCATTTTTCAGCTCTCTTTTTTATGTCTTTTTTATTCTTCCTTTATTCCTATGACCGTGTAGGTTCCAATGCAAAGAAATTCTTGTTTTATTTTTTTGCAAAGTATTTCCTATCCAATTTCAGTGTATTTTCTTTACCTTTTGGTCCATTGGAACTTGCTTAGTTCTCTTCCAAAGCTCTACATTTGTGACTCTATCATTCGATTCAAATCCCTCTATTCCGCGCAGGCACCAGTTAATGAATGTCTGTAGTTTATTAGTAATTGCCTCAGTTGTTCTACATGTTTCAGCTCCAAACAAAAGAATTGATTTGACATTATTTTTAGTATTTCTTGCGAAGAATGGTGCCATGGGCAAAATAAAAATGTCCTGCTAGACTTTTTCAAGGGGAAAAAAAAAGTGTTTTTAAGAATCTTTCTTGTAATTATTATTATTTTTTTTTTTTTTTTTTTTGTTGCCATGAAGAACACAAAACGCTAAAAAGGCATTCCATCATTTGATTTGGGGACTGCTGCCCTAAACTACATTTGTTGGAAGAAAAGGCTAGAAATAGCTGAGAATCGTGCTGTTATTGTACATAATGTGGAGGTACCAGGCAGGAGTAAATTCTTCTTCTTATCCTTCAGCATTCTGAGCCCTTATGGTTCATTGTTGCGGATATCACCCACCTCCTTTCATCTCTCTGGTTGGCCTTCTCTTTCCAGTTGGTGACACCAAGTGTTTTTAAGTCTGTCTGGATATTATCTCTCCATCGTCTTCTTGGTCTGTTTCGTGGTCTACGACATTTAGTCTCCCTTGTGAATAGTTTTCACTTCTCTTTCATTCGATAATCTCTCAAAATGCCCCAACAATTTCTGTCTATTAGCTTTAATGATGCCAGTTATCAATGGTGATTTGAACAGATTATGAATTTCGTTGTTGCTTCTCATTCTCCATTCCCCAGTGTTTGCATCTTTGATGGGTCCAAACATTCGTCGTAAGACTGTTTTCGAAAACCTGTAATAAAGCTTTATCTGTTTTAGTTGTGCTTCAAGTTTCAGAGCCATATGAAACAACCGGTATTATCAACGTTTTATATGATCTTGGTGTTGCGGGACAAACACTTTGACTTTAGCAGTTTTTGAAGGGCATATTTTACTTTAATTCCAGATTGTTTTCTAGATTGTATTTCTTTTCTTAGTATGTTGAAGCTGTCGAAGTTTGCACCCAAGTACTTAAATGTTTTTGTTAGTTTTATTTTCATATTATCGGCTTGTATGTGGTCGGAGATTATATTTTTTCCATGTATAGTGATTATATGCAGGCCTGAAATAGAGAAAAAAAAAAATAACAACTAGGGATAACTTTTCTGTCAATGCCATCTGGTGGTGTATGTTCAGCTTATCTGTGACAATTATGCAGTCAGGGATGAAAAGCTGGGTTAAGCGGGAACCTTGAGGTTGCCAAAACGCCACATCCTGAGCGCGGTGTCTGTATGTAATTGCTGACCCTATAAGACCAGTAGGCGAGCGACTAACAGGGCGCCTTCCTTGAGTGACTGACATCTCTACCACACATTTTTAAAGGAATCACAAGCCACCACGGTCCAGCTACTACAGTGACATACTTTATATAATGAGAAGAGTGGGGCGGGGTGTTCCTTCGTGCTGATGTGGTCAAGCCGTTTGTCCTGCGTACTGAACGTCATGGGTTTGTTCCACGGCTGTAAACTTCAGTTCACGAGGGCAGTTTTTAGAGAGATTCATGGAGATCGTGTCTAGAACTATGGACTTCGTGGTTTGGCCGGCGCTCTCAGCAGGCGGCTAGCCGTTCTGCAAAGAGAGACTGAGCCATATGGTATAAACCTGGGTGCAATGAAGTCGATCCTCTCGACAATAACTTTTCCTCCCTTCATTAACATTAAAATAATGGCTATTTTAAGGGAGAGTGGGAGATCAATAAAAAGTCATCGTAACTATCATCATATACGTTCACTATTGTATAATTGGCAGCAAACAAGATATCGAGAGTGTTGAAGAAAGTCACCCTACCGACTCTAAGTTACGAGAAATGCAACAGCCTGTATGGGAGAGTCTCAAGCCATCTGTTTTGTGCTGGTGTCGTCAACGGAAACAGTGATCTCTGTGGGGGTGATTATGGTGGACCGGCTGCTTATTGGATGAACTATAAAATACCTTTCTTGCGAGAATGGGGCGAGATATATAATCTTCTCGGTAAGAGATTGTTTCTTTGTAGATAATATACCTCTTGGTATAGGCTTTAAACCTGTTTATAAATACGGTTAGAACAAAGAAGAACAAACAATAGATTGCAAAATTTATTGCCAGGCATATTCGCGGTATAATATTTGGTGCATACTCCAAGAACAATTATTTAAAATAGGCAAATAAATTAATTCTTTATAACTAGTACAAATTTAAACACACTGAAAAGCTCTAAATTAACTGCCTGTTTTGTTTCTTTTAAATATCACACCTCAATTGACTTCACAGGACAGTCCAACATTTTAGAAGACTAGGTTTCCCGGTTTTCGGATGCTTTTAACGACTGTGCAGCCTAGGTCCTACTATTGCATGGAGCCTATCCAACACCCCCTGGAATATTAGACTGTCCCATGACCTGTGGATTTTCCCTGTTTGGGGTAGGATATTATTATAGCAACTCCTGTATCACCAAGGTAACCAGCAAATCACAAACATGTCTTTCTGTTTACAAAGTTCAGGATGGAGTTGAAGAAATACGGTGGACAACGGAAGACAGATGCATATTATATAGTCCTCATATTATACTATACTATCAGTAAATATACAGCACGGAACAATGGTCAGGCTACGCACAAATGGAAATGCTCAGAGCATAGCTGCTGGACGTTCATGCGCCGACCCTAAGGAATGAAGTCTTCTGTAAAATCACATTGGATAGCAGATGAATTAAGCCAAAAAAGGGGTATTAAATGTAAAGACGGTTGATTTGCTATTTACTACATCTTGAATGCCAATTGGTCTATATAATGTCTAGGGATAAATGCTCGTTCCCCATAATGCTTGAAACGTGTCCTTTTTTTTTAAAATTAGGGTTCGCATCGGCGAAGTACCAAGCCATCTTTTCCGAGCGCCTCTAAAGTAGTAGGTTCGTTTCAAGACCCCATCTTTCGGTTCACGACTGCTAATTTTTGCAGGTATCGTTACTGGAGCTATGGTTTGTGAGCTTTTGTGTGACGCTTTGTGTAGGTGGCTAGCTGTTCTGCTGAGAAAAACCACTCCATTTGGGTTAAACCCTAATGCAATGAAGTTGATCTCTCAAAACTGCTATTTAGGTTTCAATTCTTTTGTTTTTGTTTTTTTATACACAGGTAAGTCCTTTCAGAAATATGACAGTTTAGCGTATCTTACAAACCGGCTCGTTTCTCAGAAAAGGACTAGAGAAGTGAAGCAGAAGAAGTATTCCCGGAATGTTCGTTTACTTGACGGAAAAGATAAATAATTAGAGGTAGTGATGAACAATGCTGTGATATAATCACTAATGTGGAGAAATAAAGAAGTTAACAGTGGACCAAGAGGTGAAGAAAATACGCTGCCATTGAAAAGGACAAACGCTGAGAAAAACTTCACCCAAAAAAAACAAAAAAAAAATCAGAAACAGAGACATGTTTAAAGAAACTGAAATATTAGAAGGCGAATTCAGGCCTTCTTTTCATGTAATAAGTGATGAAAATGGTAACACATTAACGGAAACCAAATACGTATTAAAAAGATAGGAAAAAAAATGTATAGAAATGTATGCGGATCTGATAAGTAATTAAAAAACAACTTATGAAAGTTATAGGAAAGAATCAGAGCCTTTACTGAATGAGATACGATTAGCAACACACAGCCTGAAGAAAGGAAAATCGCCAGGCTGCGACGAAATACCAGCAGAACTAATTCAATCAGGAGGAGAGGCCAACGTCCGAATCTACAATGCACTGTGCACTAAGATCTGGAACAGTGGCATTTGGCCTAAAGTGTGGGGAAAAAAATCTATATCCCTCTCCCAAAGATAGGAAATCTGAAACTATGCTACACCGTACCGTCGCAATAATAAGTCATGCTAACAAAATCCTCTTACAAATTATCATGAGGAATTTTTCAAGCAAAAAACAAAAAAAAAAGAGTAGACTCAAACGAGGCAAATACTGGATGGGTCCGGCTGAGGATGCCATCGAACATGTTTGTGGCCTGCCTGACATCAATTTTGGAAATGAATGGATAATTATGCCTCCCTCACCAAATATTATTATTACATTCCATATCACACTTGAGTGAAGCTGTAGAGAGCAGATTCCTTGCATTGTTGACACTTTAGTCAGAACACTGATTGACGACAACACAGATGAAGTTGATGTTGTAGATTACACAGATGGGTCAGTAATTAGGGTCAAGCGAAGTGCATGGGCCTTCACAGTAAGCTCAAGAGGAAAATCCATCAAGGAGATGGAATGGCGTCTTTGCTGTTACTGGTAGCCTTACAGTGGAAACTATGGCTGTAACAAGGGCTTTAGAATAGCTTTGTATTCAAAAGTTCACACACGTATGCTTTCTTAGTGACTCGTTAAACACGCTTTAAAAAATCCAAGCTGGATTTATCAGGCAAGAATAGATTGAAACACTAAGCACTTCACGAATATCTGTCTTACCCTTCATCTTTGTGCCAGGTTGTGCGGGTGTTCAAGGGAACGAGCGTGCAGACTATCTTGCTGACACTGCAGTTGCAATGGCTGGCCCAGGAATGGACAAAAGTGATGTTATTAATGCGATGCGCTGCACTTAACGTACAGAGGAGCACGCCAAAAGACATGACGCCATATCCCGGTCTAGACTGATGGACATGGGAACTGCAAGAAATGAACATTTCACTAAGAGGACAGGACGTGCGTCATCAGTCGTTTCGCACTTGTGGAGCTTTTGAGGAGGAGATCGGAGCACCCATGGATCTGTCCGGAGTGCTGTGAAGATAATCCTTTCCAATCACTAATCACTAATGAAGAGGATTAAAAGGCTATTACAATATGTGCTACATGAAGCCCAATCTGGATTCAGACAGGGTAGAGGAACTAAGGATTACATCTTTAATATGAGAATAACTTTTGAAAAATGCATGGAATACAATGTAGATCTTCATGCTTGTGTTATTGAATACAACAATGTATTGATTCTGTCCAACATCAGAAACTGTGGAATATTACGATAAGTATGGGATTTCCAGCGCATTTATTGCATTAATTTAAAATCTTTATCTATTGGCAAGTAGCCATTAGAGCAGCTGGTGAAACCTCAGATTGGTTCGAGGTGCACAAAAGAGTGACGCTGGGGTGCATTCTCTCAAGATACCTATTCAATATATTCGCAGAAAGTATAATGAGGAATGTCAAAAGTTACCCGACTTGTGACATTTATGAAATTGGTTGCAACTCTATTCTGAAACTTTGCAGATGTGAGAGTCCTCCCTTTGAAGAGCGTAAAGGAAATAGAACATTTAATATTGTCAGTCCAAAAGCACAGTGAAGATCAAAATTTGTTTTTGAATGTAAAGAAAACGAAAATAAGGTCCACAGACAAAACTGGCGGTCACCCAAAAAAATAACAAAAAATGATGAAGAAATTGAACATATCACAAACTTTGAATATCTAGGCTTTATAAAAAATAGCAATAGAGACTTTTGGACAGAAATTTAAAAAAGGATCCCCATAGGAATGCAAAGATTGAACAGCCTTAAAAGTCAATAGTTAAGCACCAGCAAAGAGATCAAAATTAGAATTTTGAGAGCATGCATCTTCCCTGTGGCTACATACAAATGTGTGTCGTGGACTATCTCTCAGTCCTTAAGAAAGAGAAAAGGGGCTTTTGAGATGTAATGCTGTAGAAAGATTCTCAGAATTTGTTGACTAAGAAGAAGAAAAATACTTACATCTTGAAAGATCTAAACATAAAGAAAGACTGGCTAATAAACAGAACAGCATCCAGTCACAAAAGCTGAACTATTTTGGTCATCTAAAGCGCTACGACGGATTGGAAAACCTTATACAAGAAGGTATGCTACCAGGAAGGAGGGAAGGTGCCGACAGACACGAAGATGGGCACAGGATATAAGTGACTCCTTGTGTATGAAAGTACATGAGGCGGGAGAGATGGCAAGAGACCGAGTTTCTTTCAGGAAGACTGTGATGAGAGCGACTTTCTGCAAAGGACCTACTACATGATGGTGATGGTGATGAGAATGTATTTGCATTGAAAACACATTAGGCGATAAAAGTAAAGGGCGAGGGGGGGGGGAACAAGGAAAATGGAGCTAAAGAGCAAACTTAACATGAGAAGAGCTGCTTGCGATAGCCAAGGATAGAATGACATGGCGTGATATGGTTGGGAGCCTATGCTCCATTGTAGGTTAGAAAGGCAGAAAAAGATAAACAATGTGAAAAGATTTGAAGGTGAGCTGTAAAAGATGGCAAAAAATTAATATAAATTGAGATAAAGAACAGCAAATAAAGTAGCAAAAAGTGCAGATTCGAAACAGAACGTCTGGCCAAAATGTCTGATAACTTGCTGACGGATGATGCTTTAAAAGCTTGTTTGTCTCCAGCTTATTTTGCTGACTCCAGTTCTTCTTACTTTTTTAGACTGATAGATAGTCCAGAGGTTCCTTCTTCCAGAAACTGCTATGAGTAGTTGATGCGAAAGAGTAGGCTATGGATTTCATGTGAACTTATTGTTTTCATTATTATGATTCTTGTGCCCACGGCACAAGCAGGTAGCGATTACATTAAATATAGCATTTACTTTTGCCGGAGATTTTCTGTCTTTTGTGATAGACTGTTTTCACCATTTATGAGCTGTAATTAGGGCGTGAGACAGTTAGTGTTGGAACATTTGACAGCGGCATTATGCATTTTTAATGTGTGCATGAAAGGCTCACAGTTTCGCTGGAACTGACATATATTTTCAGTAGTTTTCAAATAAGACAGTGCAGAGCATTCGGCGTAATCATCGGTAGCACACAGGAACATGGCTGCTATGGGGCGACCCGTGTGCAGTGAAGATAGTACCTTAGCTAACGACCATACTTAAATAGATAAACAACAGTTTAAAATGACAACAGTAAAATGTTAATTATTCTCTGCCCTTCTGTATGGTGCAGAAACCTGTTAGGTAATAAGCTACTGTGATGTCTAATTTAGTCTCTGGAGATGTAGACTTGCAGAGGATGTCGTATCTTGTCCTATATAGACAACTGAATAAAGAGATTCTGATGAGAATATAAATAAGGACAGCATTTGTAAAAAAAAAAAAAAAAAATAAGTCACAACTGTTGTTTAGAAACCACATTAGAAAAGAAAAGGTCAAATACAAGAGAGCAAGATATATGCGGACTATAAAAATATGAGTAAAGCTCAAGGAAATGGACTAACAGCATTCAGTGAGAGTATCACCAAAACAGGAGATAAAAGGTGGTTCAGATCAACCTTCATCTATATTAATAACAATGTTAATGTTCCGATGTTAGCTAAAATCTCGGAAACTACTGAACCGATTGCTTTCAAATTTGCCCACAACGTTGCCTTTTACTCAAAGCGTGATATTTTTGTCAGAAAATCGCACAAACCACGAACGACGTAGCTCCAGCAACAGTCAAATCATTATTGTTTCGTTGCCGGCCCGAATTTGTTTTTATGTGATCGGCCATATTTGACTGTTGAGCTCTTATTGAACTTTGCATTATTATATAATTTCATTTCCACTATTTGCTTGAATGTTTGGTAGCGTAGTTGTTAACTATTTTGCCTATCACGCAGGTGACCCGCGTTCGATTCCCAGCTAGGTGATACAATTTTTTTAGCCCCTAAATAGGCGGCTGGCACGTTGTGTTGTGGATTATGGCTAGGCTGCGATATCTACGCCTTTTTCGGTTTTGGGGTTTACAGCTAGCCACCTACAGCGGCGACGTGATGCTCAATGGTCATGTCATAGGTAATCTTCATTCGCCCTCGAGAGGGCCGTTGGCACGTTGTGTTGTAGTTTACAGCTAGGCTGCGATATCTGACCTAAACTCTTCAGTCGTTGGTAGTAAAGTTGTAAGTATCTCATCCTTCATTCGGGTGACCGGTGTTCGATTCCCTGCTGGGTGATAATTGTTCTTTTCCCCTAAAAGGTTGGTTGCCACGTTGTGTTGTGGTTTACAGCTAGGCTGCGATATCTGCGTCTTTCGCCCAAAGACATCCGATTTCATTTAAGTCTTAATTACCCTACCCGCGACGCTTCTCGATCAAAAACTCTTCGACGATGACAGAAAATCTTAACTAAGACGGCTTACAGTCCAGTTTAGTTTGGGTGGACAATGGATGCCAAGGTCAGTTGAAAATCGTTCCCTCTTAGAGGGAGAGATGACGGGTGCGGGGTATTTTTCTTCCCTATTCGTGAGTATAGTGTACTTTTCATTGTGGGTTCTATCTCTGGTGACGCGATAAAGTTTTTTTTTTTTTTCTCTCATGTCCGGGGCAAAATCAAACTAAATAGTCCGTGGCGACAGAATGCGGCGCTAACTCCTCTTTCCTGCACCGACCTACACAGACTGTAGTGACAATTTTTTGTTGTTGTGTTGTTGTTTTGATGGTGGTGGTCGTTGTGGTTGCAGTAGTACTGGTACTGGATGGATGATGTGGTAGCTGTTACACTGGCTACATTTACTTCTCTGTACAAGTTAATTGTACCTATTTAAGTCTGGGTAGACACGGATGCAAAGCTCAATTTAGTTACACTATTTCGTTACACGGTGACTTTCCCATCCTTCGGAGAAGATGATATGATTGGGTGAGGGGGTGGGTGTTTATGCCAGACACAGTTAGTTGAGAGAGCTTAAAATATTATTGTAAAGTTCTCATTTCTTAACTACTTCTATTTTAATCATTTCGCCAGGTGATGATTTTTCAATCCATCGGAGAGGGAGATATGATTGGGGGGGGGGGGGGGGGGGGGTGGTTATGTTAAACACAGTTAGCTGAGAGAGCTTAAAATATTATTTCAAAGTACCTATTTCTTAACTATTTCTACTTTAATAATTTCGCCATCGATGATTTTTTAGTCCTTCGGAGAGGGAGATATGACTTCGCCAAATGATGATTTTTTAATCTTTTGGAGAGAGTGATGTGAGTAGTGGAGCGGGGTGGGGGGTGGGGTGGGGGGGGGGGGGTTCGCTATGCCAGACACCTGTAGCTGAGAGAGCTTAAAATAATATTTTAATGTTCTCATTTCCTAACTATATCTATTTTAATAATTTCGCCACGTGAAGATTTTTCAATCCTACGGAGCGGGAAATATGATTAATGGAAAAAAAGGGGGGGGGGGATAGGGGGTTATGCCATACACAGAGCTGAGAAAGCTTAAAATATTATTTAAAAGTTTTTTATTTGTAACTATTTCTATTTTAATAATTTCGCCATGGATGATTTTTCAATCCTTCGGAGACGGAAATATGACTGCGTCGAGGAGAGAGGAGGGGGTATGGCAGACTCTGTTAGCTAAGATCTATTTTCTTTCCTATCCATTTCACCATTCTGGGCCACAGCAACGCGTGGCCGGTTACAGCTAGTAGCTAATAAGTCTATTTTCTCCTGAGAAACGATGTATGCACTAATAATGAAGTCAGAAACTGAATATAAATTATGCACTTTAGTTTGGACGAACTGGGCTTAGGCCGAGAGAGTTACACGTGTGATTGTAACGCAAACGTGCAGATTGCTGAGCACAAGCCAATGTGATAAATCGTAAATCTACGTGAGTGATTCATCGAGAAACAGGGAGGCATGAACAAAATTACTAAGGTCGAGGAATAAGAGAGAAGAGACAGTTGCGTTCCAGGAACTGTGTGTCTGTGATAAATGAAGATACATGTTGATGTTTGAAACTAATTTAGCTGTGAGTTCTTGGGGGAAAAACTACTACCGTTCGAGTGAAAGATTTTGAATCAAGTTGTCGCTGTCAGATTTTTCATGTGCTTATTCTATGTAAAGGTATTTACTTCTTTGAACTGTATATCTTGCAATTAGTGGTTTTGTGGTGATCCCTGCACTGCCAGCGTAGGGCGCACTGACTTGGATGCAATTGTATAATTCAATAAACATGGACGTTAGAATCAGCTGTGTGTTCGCATTGTTCGTATTTCAACATGTTGAAGTGTAAGTCGATGTGCACCTGAGAAATTTGCAGATAATTGGAGCCAAGAGAGTGATAGAAAAAGTCTCATTGTAACAGCAGAATCGGTAAATGATTGACTGATAATTTGTAATCAGTCAACACTACGCTTTTATCTTGACCATTCGATCATAATGAATTGTTGCTGTGTTTTTATACATGCACGCTGTTTTCCTCCTGTGGCTTCCCCTGTATGTATAAAATCCCTACAACCTTTATTTAGGTAGTTTATCTTCCATTATTTGACCTGTGTTTCTTATTTATCTGACAAGAACATAGAAGACAATTAATTATATCTTGTCCCAACTCTTGGTGAAGTATATTTTCAGTAATACGTACATTCCCATATGTCACTAAACATGTCAAAATGTATAAATTGCCGACAATCAAGAGCACTGGTAAATCAAGCAAATGCTTTCAAAACATAGTTATCCTCGAATACCCACATACATCGAAATAAGGAACACATACGTTTAACAGATACTTGTCATCCAAAAATCACGTAGACAAGAGTAAGGAAAGGTCTCATGGCACGGACAACGTTTTCTTTTCTATCATTTATATCAGTGAGGAGGCAAAACCGTAGTCAAAAACACTTAAAATGAGTTAAGTGAGTTTTAATTGTTTTTGACTACGGTTTGGGCCTCCTCACTGTTATCAGAACCCAGCTAGAATAACTGGACCAGGTTACCATCAGGCCTCTTGCTACGCCATGGAATATGTCCTACGATGACCACCACACTTAAAGGGCAACAGGTAAAAGCGTAAACAAGAATACCTGCACACATCAACCACCCACTGAACAACACCTCCTGGATGGCTGAGATAGAAAATATAATCCAGTAACAGTACAAGCTCGACCTTGATGTGAACTAAATGAGTTCTCTCACGAGAGGAATTAAAGGATACAACAGCATATATGCAAAGCCTTTGGGGTTGTCATAATACTGGGGAGATACTGCAGCAATCAGATACCTGCTACCGTCAAAGACGAGATAAGGGCACTGACTCATCATAATTCAAGCCCCAGATACATTTTTAATACCACAAGATAGGTCTACAGAGTGTGGATCGAGATCACAAAGGATAGGGATAACAATTAAAGAGGATAGTGGCGCTTACAAGATGTAATGGGATTGGGGGGGGGGGGGGGATCCCATGCGGTCAGAAGGAGTTCCCTAAGAGGACAGGTCAAGAGTCAAAGGCCGTTTGGGAAACTATAAAACAATAAAATGTTAGTAAACCGTTATTGGCATTTTTACGAGGTTATTAAATGAACTATGGTTGAAAATGTGGTGAAGAAAAAGGGAACAAGCACAAGTGAATGAAATGGACATTTTTTTCTGTGGGAGACAGCGCCAGTGAGAAGATCGTCTAACTGTGCATGAACGAACTGAACGCTGCGTGAATCTGTTCGGCTGAGACTGTGAACGAGTACCTGGCGTTGTTCAACATAAATGGCCGACAGGAGAAGAAATCTTGAGTGTCTACGCCAAAAAGAATGCATATTGCAAGTGAATGACGTCGAGCATGAACAAATAGGGTATTCAACCAAAATCAAGGTAAGGTACCTTCGCTACCTGAGTGACTATGTGCATCCGTGTGTGTTGTTTGTCCATCACTACTGATGAAGACCAATTGTATCCAAAGTAGTAACGATCAATGGATATGAGTACAAAGGTGCTGATTAGTCTAGTATGAGCCTGGACAAATCTTGGGCAGTGCGGACAAGGGATGGAAGGCACAATAAGTGTGGTATTAGCAGTTGAATGAAAGTGACTTGCGCAAGGACTTGAAGTTAAGGGAGGAAGTGTTGCGCAGTTCGTCGACCTCACTCTCTCGCCTATGTCCATCTTGATCAAATGGTAGGACAATGTCGAGACGTTTGGAAATGGACATAGGTTGCGTGCCTAGAACGATATATTAGCTCAGAAAAACATCCTTAGACAATGCTTACGACAGAGACGGAACCAGAGCTAACTGACGGAACAAGACTAACAGACATGTTTTCTAACTAGTCTTCTGCTTGGCGACGGCATTACTAACTTCATCTATTGGGACAGGTGAGGTCCCAGGTTATTGCAGTCCTCCAGGTCCATTTAAGAAGCATCAGTCCACCAGACAACTGCGTCAAGCTTGACCATGGAGATAACTGCTGCTTCCATATCACTCGCATGCGTAGCAGAATAAGCGGCCACACATACGATCATCGTTTCAGACTCCACGAACATGCTTCTGAAAATTGCAACAGGGAGTCTAGGCTCCGAATATATAGAAAACACTTGGAAGTTTCAGTTAACCTCCTCCATATCGATGTACATGCCATGCATTAGGGAGTAGAAGCCTGAAGGAGCTGACAACTATTGCACCTCGAAGTGCCTGTGCATCAGAGGATTGACGAAGCATGGAAATGCCAAATTATATATATATATATATATATATATATATATATATATATATATATATATATATATATGTTTTAACATACAGTTTTAACACCTGGACAATTACTCAACAAGCTGAGCAATATCTTGAGACGGTGGCGAGGCATGATCGCCCACGCCAGTCGACAATGCACGTGATGATGACATATAAATGATATATGCATTCATATACATGCATGTGTATGTATTTATGTATGTGTGTACTTATATTCTATGGTATCACAGTCAACGACATGGCTCATTGTGCATGCGTCTTCAGTCTTCTAACTAAGCTGCCATCACAAGGTACCTGTCCTTTGCATTATAAGTTGTACAATGTCTCCTGTATTGGCCTCGAAGACGGACCCATATTGCTTTAAAAGGATTCTATCCGATGTTATGTAATCAATCTCTCTCTCTCTCTCTCTCTCTCTCTCTCTCTCTCTCTCTCTCTCTCTCTCTCTCTCTCTCTAGATATATTTGCGTATTCAAATGTGTATGTATATATTTCAGGAACTTGGATCTTATATGGCATTTTTGTAGTCTCGACTGGTTGTGAGCCACCAAACTATCCTGCGATGTTTACAAGCATTCCTAAGATGCGAGACTGGATTCTTGCTACAATCAAACGACATAGCAGCGGCTACGAGATATACATGCCCGAACTTGATTATGGGCCATTCTAGTAGAACACATTTACTGCGAACAAAAAGCAGCTGTCAGTGCAGCTGGTGAAATATAGGGCTGAATAAAGGTGCAGGGAGAGTGAGGCAGGCTGCATTTTCTCTTCCCATTTCCTTTCAATATTACCTACTCTCAAAATAAACTGACACAAAAGAAAACTACCCATTAGTGTTCTTGTTTATTGTTCTTGCAAGATAATTGTCATTCCACATCGGGCACTCCCGTAATTTAGTTCGTTTGTAAGTTAGTAAATATCGGACATGTTCATAAGGGCTTGGATCCCATCTTCAGCATATTCCTCAGCGTCTGATGACTGACGACACTAGTTCTGTGTTGGTTTATGAGTCCTCTGTGGCTACCGGTATAGTGTTCATATTTGGCCATTGTCTTCGCACGGAACCTGCCTGAACCCTCCGGATCATACTCATTGAATCACTGAGTATACACACGCGGGTGTATTTTTGTGTTTCAAGCCAGGCAAGCGCTTGTGTCACTGCCATGGGTAGAATGCAAGATTAATTTGCAAATATTTTAAAAAAAAGCTTTAAAGGTAGGAGAAGTTGAGGTTTCATACCAATTGCACCACCTCGTCCATTTTTTTTTATTTTTTTTTTATTTTGATTTTACAGTGGAGGGGTTAATTCTTCCCCTCCCCTACCCATAATTTTTAGATGAACCTCAAAATTTAAAACAGGGCCAACTTGCCCATCTAACAACATACAGACGTCCTCTTTTTTAAGGATGTTCCTAGAGTTCAGGTCTCGGCATTTCCAGTCTCAAGCCTAAATGAAAAATGTGATGGGGTGGGTGAAGCCTTAACTCCCTACTACCAAGCAAACAGATTATTTGCTACATAAATTTGCAGATACGGATTCGATTCGGGTACACACGAGTGACATGGTGTGTGGTGCACCAAGTGTATATATGAAGCGTGTGAATGGAAGCCGCTCTGGAGAAGTCGTTTGCCAGACATGTGCACTACTTGACTTTAAAATACAAACAATTAAAAAAAACCACTACAATAGGATTGTACAATGTTAGGACTACAGCACAGAAAACAACATCCGCCCAAGTTGCACAAGAAATTGAATGAGACCAACACGATATTATGGGAGTCGCTGTGGTATAGAGGCTAGATACATGCCTACGAATGGGAAGGTCGTGGGTTCGCTCCCTGGTGGAGCCAGACATTTTTCAAAACATGACCATGGTTCTCAGGTCCACCCAACATTGAGTAGGTGCAGTCCTGGGAAGTAAAGTAGGCCGGCGTCATGCTGACCACATCACCCATCTTGCGCCATTGATCTTTGAAATGTAGGTCTAGCCCTATATACACAATAAGCATGAAAGGTGTGGAAAAGGGTCTTTTGCTTTACTTTTAACAAGATATGTTAGAGTTAGTTGAAGTGACGTTGCCAGCAGCAGAGACAAGAGGAGTTAGTGGGCTCACCCTTAAATATTCCTGGAAAGAAATGGACAATACAAGAAAGAAGTAAGCATCATGATGTCACCCTCAGTTAGATAATGTTTACTAGAATGCGAGCCTAATTCAAGCAAATGATTGGAACTAGGGTTCGTTTTAGAGACATTAAAATTACTATCACGCAGTGTTATGTCCTAACTAACTAAGCTGAGAGACCGAGTATGGTGATCTCGTATATGATCAGCTGCAGCATCAGGTAAACACAAATGCTAAAATACCTAGTGTTAGTAATGGGAGGTTTTTAACGCATAAATAGTTAGTGAGAATATGGGTGTTGAGAGAGCAGTGGGCAAAGAGGGAGTTACCACACAGAATGAGAACGGAGATCGACTAGCTTAGTTCCGCCTGTAGTAGGATTTAAAAATTGGAGGCACGTTTGCTCATAAGTAGAAAAATAAACTAATTTGACACTCACCCATAGACTGAGTATGAATCAAATAAACCATCTCCGTCAACAACAAATGTCGAAGCTCTGTGATGGATGTTGGAGCATACAGATGAGCAGAAGTGGACATTGACCACCTCTTATGTGCAGGAAGACTAAAGCTGATAATTACACACACACACACACACAAACACACACACACACACACACAAAATATATATCTGCAATCTTCTTCTCAAAGCCCATGCCGTGTGGCGTTGGTAGTCATATCTTTCCACAACCTTCTGTCTCGTGGAGTTTCAGTCAACTCTGACACAGATGATCTTCCATGCCATAACATTAAACCGTCCTGTATCTGTTCTCTCAGTCTCCCGCTACATCTCCTCCCCTCCAGATTTCCTACCGTCTCGATGTACTCCAGTTTTCTCCTATTATTCACACAATCAAAGAATGTCTCTTTTTGATGTGGGCAATCAGTTATCGTCGAAAATTGAAAAACACCGGGGATAATATACATCCCTGACACACTCAAGTTCTGGTTTATAACAAATATTTGCCCATGTCACTGTGTATGAGTACTGCACTGCTTGCATCATTCGTCTATAAAAACCCACTTCTCCAGCTTCCAAGTAGGTTTTCCCTAATTTACTAACTGTCCGTAATTCATATCTGAAAATCAATATAGAATGTATGTAGATTTTAATAATTCTTTTCTCGTATCAAGTGACAAAGAAAGAGTGCGTAAACTATTCTTCATCATCTGCAGTAAAGAATGTGGGGAACATTAATAATCAAAGACTGTGTAATGTAAAATTAGGGGAAGAGTTCCGGCTTGCTTTGAAAAACAGAGGTGAATCACCTGAAATAGAGGCAGATCAAAGCGTGGAAGCAAATCTGAATAATGTAAAGATCACAGAAGCAGCAACGATTACAGACACCAACAGAGTAAATTCAAAACACACCTCCTTCGTGGGTGCCTTGCTGGCTTCCATATGCAATTATCAGGATCAGGATCATTTTCCAGTCCTTCAAGTGTATTAGGCAGAACGGGTTTTTGGGAATAGGCTGCCCGTGTAATAAATAAATACGACCAGAGCTGTTATCATCCTAACTGGTAATGCATGGAGACGTTTTATAAATGCGTTTCAGTCAGTCAAGTAGCATGTCCTTTGCAGAACCTTTGACCCATAACAACCCCCCAGAAAACTTTTCGTTGACAATAAACTGTTTAGCGTCCGATACACCCATCTGGAGATCATCGGCCACATCCTACACGCATCTTCTCTTAGGCCCTCATCTTTCTCTCTTACCTGGCATGTACCCCACCATTATTGTTCTCTCCAAACAACAATGACGTTTCAGGTGACCAAAATATTTAAATTGTCTGTGATTTAAAGTCTTTCGCGGCTGTAATGCTTTCTTGGCAACTTTTGCAGAAGTTAGTTTGCCAGTGCTTTCCTTCTGGGCAATAACAGTACTAGTCGGTGGCCAGAGCCATTGTCTCTATTAATGAGATCATCTGCCTATCTCCGCAGAGTACATAACTTTAATTTTGGGAATAGAAAATTATCACAGGGAGATAAATCTGGGGAACAGGGTGGATGGGTGAGAATATGGACCTGTTTTTGGGTCAAAAATTCCTGTACAACCACCGCCCGGTGAGCTAATGCATTTTCATGAAGAAGTAACAAACTGTTAAGTGTTGAATACTGGGGTCGAACTCGGAGAATTCTTTTCAATAGACATTCCCAGAAACTTAAATTAGCTGTGGCTGTGAGAGTCTGTCCCTCTGGAGTAAATTCTTTGTGAATATCTCCTTTGTTTTCGGAGAAGCACATTTACATTGTCTTCGCTTTTGACTTTTAAAGACGGATTTTGTTTGCCTTTAAGTAATGATGAAAACTTCCATTAAACAATTTGGCTTTAGTTGTGGGATCATGGCGGAAAAATCCATGTATTAACCTCTGTGAGCAATCGAATTAAAGAAATGTTTGTTTCGGTGAAACCTTTTTCGTTTTTTGCTTACGAAACACGCTGATGAGATTGGTCATCAGACAACGAATATAGTACAAACCGGTAAGCAACTTTTATTTCCTATAAATCTTCCACTACAATTTTACGAAAAAAAAAAAGTAAAAAAGTAAAGATTCCTTTTCACGCCTATGGCGCATCGGGCATATGGGAAGAGCGTCCCATATATTTACAGACCAATCGACACTGGATGGGTAATGTGGTCAGCATTACGCCGTTGACTCTCTTAAACCTAAATTCGTATCTGCCGTTGGAGGATTACGGTCAAACAACGATCTTCTTGTTTTAGTTATCTGACTTTTGCAGTGAGTTTCTCATTACGAACAAAAATTGACGCCCTGGCCTGGTTGCATTAGTAATCATTTCCATGGATGGATGGATGGATGGATGGATGGATGTATGTATGTATGTATGTATGTATGTATGTATGTATGTATGTATGTATGTATGTATGTATGTATGTATGTATGTATGTATGTATGTATGTATGTATGTATGTATGTATGTATGTATGTATGTATGTATTTATGTATGTATGTATGTATGTTTGTATGTATGTATGTATGTGTAGGTCTGTATGTATGTATGTATGTATGTATGTATGTCTGTATGTATGTATGTATGTATGTATGTATGTATGTATGTATGTATGTATGTATGTATGT
Organism: Candidula unifasciata; assembly: GCA_905116865.2. Taxonomy (NCBI): domain Eukaryota; kingdom Metazoa; phylum Mollusca; class Gastropoda; order Stylommatophora; family Geomitridae; genus Candidula; species Candidula unifasciata. The sequence goes on from CAJHNH020003724.1 coordinate 275,365, forward strand.
ATGTATGTATGTATGTATGTATGTATGTATGTATGTATGTATGTATGTATGTATGTATGTATGTATGTCTGTATGTATGTATGTATGTATGTTATGTATGTATGTATGTATGTGTATGTATGTCTGTATGTATGTATGTATGTCTGTATGTATGTATGTATGTATGTATGTATGTATGTATGTATGTATGTATGTGTTGTGTGTATGTATGTATGTATGTATGTATGTATGTATGTATGTATGTATGTATTTCTGTATGTATGTATGTATGTATGTATGTCTGTATGTATCTGTATGTATGTATCTGTCTGTATGTATTATGTATGTATGTCTGTCTGTATGTATGTATGTATGTATGTATGTATGTCTGTTGTATGTCTGTATGTATGTATGTATGTATGTATGTCTGTATGTATGTATGTATGTATGTATGTCTGTATGTCTGTGTCTGTATGTATGTATGTTATATGTATGTATGTCTGTATGTATGTATGTATGTATGTCCTGTATGTATGTATGTATGTATGTATGTATGTATGTATGTATGTATGTATGTATGTATGTATGTCTGTATGTATGTCTGTATGTCTGTATGTCTGTCTGTATGTATGTATGTATGTCTGTCTGTATGTATGTCTGTATGTATGTATGTATGTATGTATGTCTGTATGTATGTATGTATGTCTGTATGTATGTATGTATGTATGTATGTATGTATGTATGTATGTATGTATGTATGTATGTCTGTATGTATGTATGTATGTATGTATGTATGTATGTATGTATGTATGTATGTATGTATGTTATGTATGTATGTATGTATGTATGTATGTCTGTATGTATGTCTGTATGTATGTATGTATGTATGTATGTCTGTATGTATGTCTGTATGTATGTATGTAATGTATGTCTGTATGTCTGTATGTATGTATGTATGTATGTATGTATGTATGTATGTATGTATGTATGTATGTATGTATGTATGTATGTATGTATGTATGTATGTATGTATGTATGTATGTATGTATGTATGTATGTATGTATGTATGTATGTATGTATGTATGTATGTTATGTATGTATGTATGTATGTATGTATGTATTTGTATGTATGTCTGTATGTATGTATGTATGTATGTATGTATGTATGTATGTATGTATGTATGTATGTATGTCTGTATGTATGTATGTATGTATGTATGTATGTATGTCCTTATGTATGTATGTATGTATGTATGTATGTATGTATGTATGTATGTGTGTGTGTGTGCCTCTGTTTGTGTGTGTGTGGGCATGAGTTTAAGCGAACTCTCCAATTAACCAAACGTTTCGGCATGGCAGAAGATGATCGTCATTCAAAAAACTGTTATTCATACACATATACGCTGTCGTTATTCGGAGGCAGCAGATTCAAATTCTAACGGAACTAAAACAAGGAGGCGCAATCTGAAAATCACTCAGCTTTAATGTATTTAGGACACTAACATGTAAACATAAAACATGCGTAGGTACTGTTAACTGTGGCTGTAAACTATATGGCTTTGTTTGTTTAATGCGCAGACGGTTAATTCGTATCGATCCCCAGTCCATTTGTTTACTGTAAGAGATTACAACTCTTTTGTATGGTCATTTCAATAGTCTAACTCCCCGCTGTCAATATGTCGCTTACAGTTCGAATCTTATTCACGGAGATAATGGTTTACCTTGGATGCGATCACTGTATTGACTGCAGACCGTTAAGTTTGTTTCATCTGTTGAGGGAAATGAGCTACAACCAAGGATGTAGTCATCGATAGGCAGGTCTTGAATGTCACTCTTTTTCTAGCCAATTCCACAGCCCTGTGTCCTTCTAAGGCAAGAAAGGCGAAGCATTAGGGAAAATGACTTGACAATCCTAGGTATCAACAGTTCTAAGGCAAACAAGGCGAAACATTAGGGGAAATGACTAGACAACCGGGGTTATCAACAGTTCTAAGGCAAGCAAGACGAAGTATTAAGGGGAAATAACTAGACAACTGTATGCATCAACAGTTCTAAGGCAAGTGAGACGACGCATTAAAGCAAACTACCAGACAACTGGGGGTATCAACAGTTGTAAGGCAAGCACGACGAAGTATTAGGGGAAATAACTAGACATCCGTGGGTATCAACAGTTCTAAGGCAAGTGAGACAACGCATTAAAGCAAATTATTAGACAACCGTGGGTATCAACAGTTCTAAGACACAAAACACAGAAAAAAAAAAAAAAAGAAACGTAAAAGAAATTCGCGATTAATTCTGGAAATAACTTGACAACAACTGATATCAACAGCTCTACCAGATTGAAATTCCTCCTGTTCCCCTCTCATTGTTACACTACAGTGAATATCATACATGGTATCGACTGGACTTCACATGATAGAACGAGACGGAGGCTTAGATTGCCAGTCCCATGTAACGCATGACAGAACTACATTTAGGTATTTGTGACTGTGATAAAAATATGGTTGATAATGACGATGATAATGAGTTTGATGATGTCGATGACGACGATAAGGATTATGATGAACATGCAGATGATGATGATCATTATACAAATGTGCAGATTAAAAAAACCTGTCACTACTGTTCCTGTTTAGCACCATTTTTAAGGGAGTATTTAGAAGGGACCATGAGCCTGAGGATTAGGGGCTGCATGTCTAGTGTATGCAGGTTAGGATGTTCATATGTGTCCCAGACAAAAAATATCCATGACCTTATGTCACATACCGCTCGTGTCGCGTGCCTGATTTAAGGATTTCTCCTTAAGAGCTAACATCACTCTGAAATAATAGTATCGAGGCGTCGGCTCGTATTGGTCTAAGGGATATCCCGTGGCCAATATTCGCTCAACTTATTTTAGGAGTAGAGCAACTCAAGCTCTGGCACTACATAACATCTAATATTCCTAGGCCCACTTGGCTGGACATCCCCACTACTATAAAAAGATAGCCCCCAGGCTATGAAAGAATACTATCACAGCCATGTTAACAAAGATGCAGATTATTAATTAAACATACATGTACTTTACACAGCTAAGAACAATGAATGAGTGACACTCCAATCAATAGTGAAACTTTAGAAATACTGTAAGAAATTTAACATCAACATGATAAATGACTCAAAGGAAGATTAAAAAGCATTGGAATTTTGCAAGATCAACATCGAAATTCTCTTGACGGACATTAAGGAATCTCTTAGAGACAGCCTGACATCATCACGGTGATTTGGCGTGGACCTGTAAATATAGAACACGGCATGGCCATAGAGTTCACTACCTATCTGTTCCTATTCTAGGTTGGAGTCACTGCACTTATCAGTTCATGATACTGGAACAGGCTTGCCTTCTGAGAAAGTTCACTTCAATGGTTGATCCGGCAGACACAGTCACATATAGATCAAAATTTGAGCTGAACAAGCTCCTAAAGAGGGTGTTCTGGACCGAGGGTGGTCCTGATGGACGGGAACAACATCCTTTCAGCCACTGGAGCCCAACACGCTCCTGAATAAACCACACTGGTGTAAATGTCAATGGCGCTGCCTGTAAGCAGATGCCTACTCTTTGGCTCTCACCTTGCTGTTTGCCATAGTGATGGTTTGGTAGTGGGTACTTTTGTGGTTGGTGCTTTAGTAGTGGGCACTTTAGTGGTTGGTGCTTTTCTAGACTGCTGATTCAATGCCTTGCCTCCAAGGAGATTTTCAGCCTGGTGCTGTCCCGCACGCCCGCCAGACGTCCAACGTTCACGACCAGCTCACCCGTGGCCATCCAGTTCCTCAGCACGTTGGCCCACCTTGAACTTGGGGGTTTAAATTCGGAGTTTGCCGTCTCCTAGATGGACTGCTGTGCAATGCTGACTGGTTCCATCTACCCGGACTTCTCCCAGAAAGAAGGCAACATTTTGCTAAATCCCATGGACGTTAGGAAACTTCGTGCACTCTTAAACATCTGCTGCACTGTGAAGCCCTTGTTGACAAGACTCTTCCTGAAGTTCAATACACAGTTGATTTATTAAAAGGCCCCACCTTTGAATAGACACCACCTAAGGAATCACTGATGAATACGCAAGGATACCTACAAACTCCAGCTCGCCTGTTGTTTCTACCACAGCCAGTGTAATCAACGAGGCAACAAGAACAGAAACCTGATTTCCTCATGTATCCAGCAGTGGAAAACATTGCCGTCATGTGTTTGAACTAGTAAAAGATTTAATTTAAGCGATGAAAACCGATTCAATTCGCAGTTTTTGCCTTGAAATAATCATGGTTGCTAGCGCCGCCATACCGGAAGTCAAGTTTTTTTCTAGACGGGACATAAGCTTTGTTAATAGTGATTGCAAACACAAATCGAATTGGAAACTGTACTTACCTAAACTGAATTGGCGTATCCGATTTACTCATAGAAATGCGAGGAATGAGTACACCTCCACCCCTGAAAAGTCCTGTCAAGATTGGAGTTTTTACAATGTAGCTGAGTAAACGTTTTACTGCACGCCACCTGCCGTTGCACAGCTTTAACTGGCTGATATTTCAAAACATTTTAATTGGTACTCCGATCTTCAAGTGCAGTATGTGCGGTGGTATCCCTAAGAGATCGAGTGAAATCAAAAATTCTACTGGATAATTACACGCTTCATTAGCTTGCACAACAGTGTTGACCGATTTGTATGTGACATCTTTGCTTCAAATTGTAGACTGAATAATATTGTTAAGTTCATAGACGTCGTTGTTTCTGTTGGAAAGAATAGCTCGCTTACTCAACCAAACGAAAGACTTATTATTTACATGAATATTAGGAAATACTTTCTCAACCAAGTCATCTTTTGACGTCACTAAATTGCAGAGGTAAGACCAACAGGCATCTTCCCGTTCCCAATGTATAGCAATTGATGTGAGAATATCTCAGTTGCTGGATAGTTATAATGCCGGATACGCATATTATTAGTTAACTTTGACGTCTTAACTCCACGCAGATCTTGTCATCATCGATCAAGAGCATCTTCCGCATCTCCTGCAGCTTTTCTTGTGAGTCCTAGCCATCTAGTTTAGACCCAATCCACGGACTCTTAGCGGTGGCTGTAGTCGTCGGAAAACCGCAAATTAAGTAGCCGGAAGTGCCCAATTGACAAGTGACTGAGGCCCTGTTTTTGGCTGCCATTGGCCGCCATCTTTTGTCCCGTTATTTGGAGGATAGGCCTTGATTTTTTTAATGGTTCCTCAGGTGCCCGTTGAAATTACGGAAAGACAAATACCATATTTCCTCAATAAAAGACACACTTATTTTCCAGATATAGTCTAGAACAGTGTACGTGTCTTTAAATGGAAGCGTTCTTCTCCAAAAGATTTGTTTGAAAATATCCTGTACAGTGCCTAATTTGGAAATGCCGGTTTAAGTGCCACAGTATTCTGGGCACAATCTGACATTAGCAGGTAGTGTGAAGAAACCAACCACATGAGAGGTTGTTACCTGAGTGAAAACATGCTGAGATACTGTGAAGATTGAAATCATTGTCAAGTCATTAAAGAAATATAGTATTTGAAATGCCTAAAATGGAACCAAGGATGAGGATGAATATGAAGACAGTGATTCGTCATCAGACATAGTTGAGGAATCCCCGTATGGGTTGCAGGGCTTTATTATACGGAAAACAAGTATAAACCCACTGCCAACTCAAAAGCATGCCGTAAGAGTCGACTAATTAGGAGATTTCTTTGAAGTCGTAGTGCATCTGTCTGAAAGGCAAGGAACTAAGAGTCTGCAAACAAATTAGTCAGGTTGGTAAAACAGATACAAACACAACACTCAGGTTCTGGAACAGGACTGCAGCCCAAAAGTGGACGAACAATTAGAAATTTCCACTGGAGTTTACAGCCGGTGAACCCGAAGAAAATAGCTGAGGAAAAGTTAAAGAACTATAATAATGATGAAGGTTTGACAGTGACCAGAAGTTTTCATTATTCTGAATGTTAAATTTTGAATTAAGAATCGACAAGAGAGCACACGGGCTCACATAAGCACTCCGTCCGTATCTTCAGCAGCAAGCGAAGTGTTCCAATTGCGATGTTACCAGTAACTGTCTGATTAAAAATCCGTTCCGCCCTTCCCTTGAGTGTTGAGCACTGGACAGATTCCATGATAGCGCCTCGCAACAACATTCTCCTCTGACCGTAATGATCTATCTGTGCCTCCACACTGTCCACTTGATCCTAAAGAGCCCTCACAACATAAAGCTTGCCATTCATAATTTCACCACGAAGTAGTGAAGAACTTCAAGTCTATCTGTCTGCTCATTTCCCAACACAACGGCATGACATGGAGCAAATATTCAAAGGATGTTAACTACCAGGGACCTCTGAAGTGATGCTTGCCGCTCTGCACAGAGCTTGCCTGTCTATCTTTCTCATCAATGAGTCAGTTACAATCACGGCATGTGTGTACTGTTGATTCTCAAGCTTGTCAGGATTCTATGAGAATAAAACGTGAGTTCAATAACTTTTATGTTTTCATAAGTTTTTTTTTTTTTTTGTCTCCAAATTTTCTGAGGTCCGTCTTACGCTTGGAATCACCTTGTCCTCGGGTAGTACTGAAGATAATTGCAGTCGTGGGAGACAGTTGAAGTGGGAAGGGACCATGCGATTTGCTCCTCAGTCAGCACTCAGGGGAATGAGAAGACTGCTATATTTACAATCGGAATAGGATGTCTAGTGGGTTGGCTACTGAAATTGGTGATGGGTAGCATCTGCAAATGCACCGAAAGCTACGACGTCGGGTTTAATCCCGACTTCATCTTCTTCTTCGTTCCTTCGCTTGAAATAGATTATCTATATCTACAGTGTTGTCACTGGTATGACATTTCCTGTCTGTTGTGATTGACTCGCGACACATAACATTTGGCTTGCACAGATGTCTCGCTTGGCCAACAGTTGTGCCTTGTTCTATTTGGGACAGACTCGGAGGATGTGATCTGTTGTCCCAGGTGTCCACCCAATCACATTTCAGCTGATTCACCGATTAAACATTTTGTGTACAGCTACTCTCAACTCAACTCAATGTAATATATTGTTGGAAAAGGTGTCCATTGTTTGAACGGTAATACATGTATACTTTGCAGGCGACGATGTATCTCCAACACTAAAGAATGGCGGTGCTACAGTCTCGGACTATGAATTATGCAAGAAAGCTTATCGCAAAGAACTCACACCCAATATGTTTTGTGCAGGAACTCAAGAAGGAACTCCTGCGCCATGCCACGGTGACAGTGGACGACCATATTTATCCGAATTACGGAGGTATTTTATTTCTCTGTATAGTAAATTAGCATGTGTGAAAAAAAAAAAACGATGAAAAAAGAGACGCACTGTTTATATGTTGAGGCGTTCTCATTAGTTTTCAGGAAAGCCCGTGCGCCTAAACACTAGCTATGCTTGGTACTTCGACCAGATCAGCGGGGTCGCGATAGTCACTAAAATGGGTTACACTTTCGCATGCCTTTGTATTGGACAGAATGAATACGAAGTTGGTTTAACATTCCAAAATAAATTTCCGGATATGTACTAAAGGTGTATACAATAATGATATTACAAGTATTGAAATGTCCATAATCAGATTCCCCCCACTGATCTCCACTACTTCAGTATATTTTCTGGACACAAGGTTTATAATCGATCTCTGGTATTTAAAGACTGCAGCCTCCTACAATCCTAAGTCTTCACCCAGCTGTTTCCTGAATATGTCATCTCACCAACTGCCTTGTATAAATTCTATTCAGCACTCGCAGGGGTTGAGTGGTCACGATGCATGGCGTCAGTCTCGAGTGCTGGAGGTCCCGGGTTTAGGCCGCAAAAAAGGCTAGGATATTTTCATGTAGACTTCTAATAATTTTCCCTGGCCTCTGGTAGTAAGATCGGAAGCCCGTGTGTATTGTTGCGCACGTACAAAATAAAAAATCATTTGGAGTTGAAGATCGAAAAGAGTAGCCTAACGGCACTGCCCGGGCAAAATTTGAAGTTAAAAAAAATTACTTAAAGTAGTGTAGGATCCTCGCCGGTGCTACAGACTTCGTGCTGAGATACTTCAGACTCAGGCTTGAGTAAGATGTAGAACGGAGCACTTATGGGTTGCTATCCTTGTGCCATTGATGCTGATACTGTGTTTAAACCTACTTCAGAACTTCCATACTCGTAGCGCCGTCTACAGTTCAGGTTGTGCTCTGATGGCTCTGACATCTAAAATAAGTCAAATTACTTCTTGACTTTTTCCGTCACCGTTTCTATCCTAAACACATCATAAAAGAGACTCTAACTAACTCCTATCCACCATCCCAGGAGATGCTTTCCCCCGCGAAACGTAAAACACTAGCGATGAAGTCAAATTGATTTTATCTTTTCATACATACAATGTCATTGCTTTGAAAATGTTGTTTATCTACTTGTTCAACGTCCACTCTAATTCAAGAAAGGATATAAACCCTAACGAAAAGTATATTAGCAAACTTCACAATATAACAAATTCAAACAAAACGTGAACGTTGCGGCTATTGAGCCTTCATCAGCACATACACATTAAACAATACTACATAGATCAAAAATCACTTAGCTAGTATCTCGATGCGGCCAAGTCGGTGGTTACTCGGTGTCACTATGCCAGTCGCCAAAGTCTAACTAGTGTCCGATGAACCAACAGTAAGCTTCTCACTTGGTCGTTAAGATAGGCCGATGGTCTAATTGGCTACCGCAGCGACAATATATATATATATATATATATATATATATATATATATATATATATATATATATATATATATAAATATATATGTAACAATTGTTATTGAGTAGATTTATACACAAATTGAGCTACAGGTTAATTATTTTGCTACATGTGTTTTTAAATGAATTATTACTTTAAAGATTAAAAAATAGGTTGTTTAAATATTTATCTTCAAAATAATAATTCATTAAAAGCCCCAAAAATAGAAGCCAGATAACTTTATGAAAAAGAATCACAAAACGAATAGTGTATTTCAACAACAACAACAATAAAAGGTAAATTAACAATGTGTGGAATATATCAGATTACAGAAGAAAAGGGGAAAAAACTAAAAGAATCACCAATGTAAGAAGAAAAGTGGAGCCATGCAAGCAAACAAAACTACGACCACCAATTAAAAAAAAAAAAACACACACACACACACACACACACACACACAAAGGAAAGAAGAAAGATGAAGCCATGCAACCAAACATGAATACAATCATTACTGTAAGAAGAATGGGGAAGACATGCTAGCAAACAAGAAAACAATCACCAATGAAGGAACAAAAATAAAGCCACACAATCACCATTGTAAAAAGAAAGATAAAGTCATGCAAGCTAACATGAATACAATCACGAATGTAAAAAGAAAGATAAAGGCATGCAAGTAAATATGAATACAATCACCAATGTAGGAAGAAAGATAAAGCCATACAAGCCGACAAGAATACAATCACCAAAGTAAGAAGAAAGATGAAGCCATGCAAGCAAACAAGAACAATCACCGCTATGAGAGGAAATATAAAGTCAGACAAGCAGGTAAGAATAGTCATCACTGTAAGAAGGAAGATGACATCATGAAAGCAAACAAAAATACTGTCACCACTATATGAAGAAAGATAAAACTATGCTTTTACTTCCCATACTAATATGCTCTTTAAGCTGTCACAATGGGTCTAGTGTAACCTTTTTTTTTTTTTTTTTTGAAAAGATCAGTCCTGTTGCTGTTTGAAATTAGAACAATTAGCCTGACAGGCACTCAGGTACACACAGCTCCACTGACTTTAAACATTAAACATGTGATGAAAACTGCCATTATCGCCAAATTCTTCTTTACGGTAGTCACCTAATGAAGAAAACCTTCTTACCAGCAGGAAATTTACATTTTAAATTTACAGTTACAACAAATCAGATAAGCCCAAACTCAGAAATTATTTGTCTGAGAAAGGTTGTCCAAGCGACAAAAAGAGACACAATTCGTAGGGTGTCAAATGCTAAATGTTGAATTGGGAATCGACATCATAGCGCTCCCACAAGAGCGCCGTCTTCATCTTCAGTAGCAGGGGAAGAGTTCCATTTTAGATAACACTGTAACTATGACTGTATACGAGTCTCGCCTTTGCCATGCTCTTGCGCGAGTCTTCAGACAAAAAATGTCATCGCTGTCCAGCCCGCTCTAAAGACTGGCCAGAAGTGGACGGTCCTCGATGCGATTGAATCTGCGCAGAACGCACTAAAGTTGAAGGAGATAATGCAATACACTCAAACCGACCGTCGAGGCTTAGGGCACGGGAAGGTCAATTGGTGGTCAAAGGCCTCAGCCAAAGAACGCCGAGACATGGTAATACAAATGGTGAGGGACAACGAAAACGAGGTACGGGTCCAGAAAGTAGCCCAGCAGTCGCAGCAGGGCCATTGGGTCAGCCTGGAGAGCGCATTGCCAAGAATACTCACATGGGGTGAGATTTGGCGAATGACCCCCTTGCGACTGAGCTTTATCGTTCGATGTATTACCGTCCGGTGTAAACATGGTTAAGTGGTCTGCGACCAACGATCCGACTTGCCCGCTGTGCAAAGCGAAGCAGACTCTAGAGCACGTCCTGTCCGCGTGCAGGAAAGCCCTAGGCCAAGGCCGATATACCTGGCGACACAACAAGGTGCTAAAAGAGTTAGCAGCCGTTGTTGACCAGGCTAGAATGAGGGCTAACGCTAGAGCCAGTTCTACCATCGCCCCCATTCGATTCCTCAAGGCTGGGAAGATTCAAAAAGGTAAGGTCAACCGAGACGCATTCGCTCCATCTGTGCTAAACTCTGCGAGGGACTGGTTACTGGCGGTTGATCTGCCAGGCCATGAAAGGGACCCCGAGTTAATCCAGAAGACCGGCCTGCGACCTGACATAGTTCTCCACTCTGCGGAGAAACGGCAGCTCATCCTAATTGAGCTGACCGTCCCGTATGAGTCGCGTATGGACGAGAGTCACACATTTAAGCTCGAGAAATATTGTGACTTAGCAGCCGGTCTGAGGAGAAACGAGGCGTACACGGTACGTGTCTTTGCCATCGAAGTGGGAGCGAGAGGTCTCGTCTCCACTTCACTGTACAATGTGATTGAAGAACTAGGATTGCGCGGTAATGAACGGAAACGAACACTTAAAAAACTGGGCTAGGTAGCCGAGAGGGCCTCGAGCTGGCTTTTGACGCAACGAAACTACGTAGGGGACGGGCCTCGGTGAGCTGGTCCGGGTGCCTAGCGGAAAAGAGTTTTTCATCCCTTGAAAGTCCATCGTGCCCGAATTGTCTGCCAGTGATCCTCTGCCACCTGCTAATAAAAGTCCAACATGTGTCCGGTATACCAAACATAAGCTTGTCGTTCGGTCGTCCAGGTATGCTGACTGTTCTAATAAGGCTACCGTGACGACTTCTTATCTCACAGTGCAAAAGCACCAAGTCGTCTTGTCCCTATCCGAAAAGAGAACACCATCCGGTAATTTCGTGCAGCAGGGTACCAGCCCTGAGCTTCATGAACTCAGGTGGGCCCACCTCTGAAAACGTCTAGGAGATCGTGGGCCGAAACGTTTCTCGACGAGGATAACTTCTACTGATGACTGGTAGATCCCTGCTGTACTTGCTCCCCTGTGGAGTTTATTCCTATTGATTGGCTAGCTTCAGCCAAATCCCCTAGTAACTCGTCGCGTCACCATTCTCCTCATACCATAATAATCTATTTGTCCTCGACACTGTTGATTCGCTTCCAAATGGATCTTTACAACATCCAGCTTGTCATACATCAATTTATTACCAAGTGATTCAGAGCCGACCAGTCTGTCTGCCTGCTAGTTTCCCGAACACCGACATAACCTGAAGAAACTACGATAACTACACGGGACCTTTAAAGCGACGCTTACGACTCTGCACGGAGAATGCCTATCTTAACCTTTCTCAACATGCTCTGTTTGTCAGCTAAAGTTACGATACGTGTGTACAGCTGATTCTCCGGTCAGCAGGAGGCTCCATGTCTGCTTCCGCTCCCATTCTCGAACTAGACACTAGATAGCATATGCCAGCCTTTGCTTCACTAAGTGATGTCCATTTTGTTGTTGTTGTTGCTATGAACCCCTATGCACTTCGTCTACCGTTTACATAACCTTAAAGAAAACTGTCATAAATCATTAGTTCGTTTTCTGAGACCAGCTGACCCCTCCCTGCACTCACGACCTAAAGTGATTATAACACTACACAAATCTGGTTCAGGCTCGGACACTTTGAACCAGCCCTCTCCTCGCCCAATTTATCAAGCTTGCACACATGTGAAAGAGTGATTTAGCGTGCGCAATTCAAGGGCTCCCTCTTTTAAGTCTGTGACTCTCAGCTCTACCCAGCGCTTCATGCAGGAGGTGTATCTTGTCCGCAACTACCCTGAAATATGACTTTGCTTGCAGAACTTTGAGCCTACTTTTAATAGCAGACAATACAAGTATATATCGCATATATACTATACAGGCATCTCTTGTACATCAAAAGCATGGCTTTATTCTGCGTGCGTTCAAGTTTTATCAGCTGACTTTTTGCATTCCAAGTCTATATTCTATCATCGTGTTGTGTCGTTAAGGGCGCTAAGACCGATAACGTATACAGGTCACAAATGCATCGAGCAGTTAATAATTACACAGTTTCTAACAAACACATCACCTTCCCTGCGACAATCAGAGGAAACGTTATCATTTTGTGTTTGAACTGGTAAATAATTTGTTTTAAGTGATGAAAACCGATAAAATACGTGATCTTCTTGCCTGACAAGATCAGGGAAACTATCGCGGCTATACTGGAAGCTTGTATTTTGCATTTCACAAAATGTCATGATCTTGAAACGCGGGCATCATAAACCCGACTGGATCAGTCACAGCTACAATGCAGAATGGGGAAATATTTGTCCACCGCTGCAGACATGGAAGGCCAGGAATCAGGGAACCAACCCCCCTGACGACTCTCCGGAGACACAACATCTAAAAATCCCTCAACTGAGATGGATCTGGAGGGGAAGAAACCCCCCAAAAAATTCGGTGATGAGGAAGTCTTGTTTTCTGTCTGACATTCCTCTGGCATCCCTCTGAAAAACCTCACCAGATGAGAGTAGAAGTTGATTGCCCAAGTAAGTAAGTAAAGAGTGTTGCAATAATAATGCCATCTACACGTGTGTTATTACCTTGTCCAATGTGTGTTTTTCTACATTGTGCAAATGATGCTGTCATCTTATATGGCGTTATTTCCTTTGGAAATGCTTGTGTTAATCCCCAGAAACCCGCAGTAATGTCGAGTATTCCCAAATATAGAAGATGGATCGAATATCAGATGAGAACATACAGTTTTGACGTCGAGGCTTTCCTGCCTGTTCGTAAGAAATCGCCTATAATGTAGAATGTGTCCATGTACCGATGAATTATCATTAATTGTACTTTTGTCTTATAAACATTCACATTATCAATCAGCACATCTTTTACAAAACGACGCTATTGTTAAGTCTTGTCCTAAAGTCTCCCTATTTCTAGCTAATTGTTCATCACTATATACTTTCAAAGCCAGCGCATCTTGAATGTCATGTGCCCACATTCCCATCCTATGCTATCAGTGCTAGAGTTGGTGTCTCGCAACCAAACAGAAAATAAATTAGTAACCATAGAAATAAGGTGTCTAAGAAAGATTGTAGGAGTGACTAAAAGAGATACAATCAGAAATGATGTCATACGAGATAAAGTCGGCACAGAACCAATTGTAAATTACAAACAAACACAGCAGATCAAATTGTGTGCCTCTTGAAAATGTCTTCTAATGCTAAACCATAAAAGGCATATACCAAAAGAGGAGAGGGGCGTAGATCGAGAACAAAATGGGAAGATAACATCAGATAAACTCTACAGCACCACGATGTGTCTATGGTCGAAGCAGCCAGAAGAGCACGAAGGAGGACCATATATCTTCCTCAACAACCGAAGCGGTAAAAGAGGAGAGGACGTAAAAAAGAAGTCCACTTGTGCAGACGTTTGCCTCTGCCTCGCTTTCCTGACTTATACACTCCATCATTACTTTCTCCTGGTCCCGTGTCACATGACTTAAATACCCAAGATTTTTTCATAGGATGCTGTTTATGAGCCAATTCTTCTCAATGCTCAGACTATGCAGGATATCGATAAGTTTCTTCTCTCTGGTCCATGGTATTTAAAGAATGTTTGCATCGCATTTCAGCCTGGGTAAAAATATTGAAGTAGGAAGTAATACATGGATACTGTTTGGCGATGTAAAATAAACTGCCATAAGAGTAAACGGTTTCCTACTTTGTTATTTCATATTTGTGTCTGTGTGTGTGTATGTGGGTGTGTGTTTGCAGATATGTGTATGCGTGTGTGTTCCGTTTGTTTATACGTTTTTGCGCGTGTGTACTTGTGGAAGGGACAGGTGATATCGGTGCTTGTGTCTGTAATCTAACGATGTTGACACACTATTATGTCACGTTGGTCACCATGAATGTAAACCGACGTCTGTGGCATCTGCTACCAGTCATTTTTTTTCAAGATTATCTGTCATGACATAATGCTAAACTGTCCGAGATAAGCTATTTATTGTTTCCAGTATGCAGCTGCTTCTCTTCTCTTCCGAATTTTCCGTTATCATGTATACTATATTCGTTTCTTCCAACATAGCTTACCAATATTTGTCAGGCGTCACTACTTCTTATCTTAAAATATGCTTAATTGTTGATGTCTTTTTTCCCCTTCTTCTGGGTTATATTGTCAGGAATTGCATCCTTCTTCGCTTTAATCCGTGTGTTCCTATTTTCTATTGTAGTCATTATTCCACTTCATATTACATTGTAATTTAAATATACTGCTTTTTGTTTTAACTGTCGTTATCCCTAAGGAAATCACCAATGTTTGCAAAATATCGTTTCTAACTGTAGCACTTTAATAACCCACAACTGTAACATACACTGTTGCTGAGCAGGTTGGGAGAAATGTGTGGGAATTAATTTTTCCCTGTTTGCCATGAAGTAGACATCACATGTCTTGGTCTAAAGAGATTATTACAGATGAGAGTGACAATGAAATCTGGTCGACATCTTCACGCAAAGGAAAGGCAAGGCGGACATCCAATCAAACCACTACTAGCACCACTGGAATTTAAACTCCAAGTGCAAAAGCGTCGAGGATGGTGTGTGCATCAGGTTTTACGTGCTATCTTTTCAGGGAAGTTTACCCATGACTACTTCTTTTTTCTTGAATATAGCCACTTTACTTGCAAACACTAACCACCTTTCCTCTCTCACTTCAAAGACGTACATATCTAGATTGGAAAGTGTTGTGTCAATTCGTGCCAATGAAGACACTGGGCTTAATGATTGCTACTTGCACAGTGTGGTTTGAAAACTCCTTGTTGTCTATTTAAGTTCTGCAATAAACTACCAATTGGATACCAAATTGCATCAATGTCTTAGTCTCTTGTTGGGTTAGGTCACTTTTTAGTTTGTCACTGCCGCTTCTGGCTGATCTATTCGCTTCTTCACAACATTCTAGACCACAGCTGGAATCCACTGTAGTACAGATTGTTCTACTGTAGAGACTAAGTGAATCAGCTGTCGCGTCAAGCCTACAAACTGAGTGTCTTTTGTGCCAGCATTTGCTTGTAGAGATGGCATAGAATCAGTCAGAAAGACAACACTGATATATTTGCTGTGCTGTTTTCAATTCAGGAAATAACATGCCACCAGAAATGCTCTATTACTGGGGGAATAAGCTCCTGTTAGTATAGCTTGGTTATTTGTAAACCATTTGGACATTCTATGTGTGTTACTCTTTCTTGGTCTCCTGCCGCTCTCTTGACTTAACCATCTGTGTACTCTTTGATCCGACCCTGGTGTGGATAAAGTCTGTTAATCTTTAACTGACTTAAAATTAGTGACGCTCATTGATGATTTAGAGGAGATCCCTGTTACCGTGGTTCTGATTTTTGGAAGGTTATCACTGAGCCAAGGGAGATTGGGGGAAAAAAAGGGGGGGGGGGTGGTTGCAAACTTTCAGTGCAACCTTTGGTGCTGAGGGAGGGAGTTTGAGGTCAGCAAGCTTGGCTTTGCCTTCCTAATTAAACTTATTCTCTTTGGTCTAGCCCTCTAGGGCTTCTGCAGTCGGTTGTGCGTGGGTTGTTTGTTCATGTGGTTGTATTTCAAGCGGTTGAAGAGCGTTGTGTCTCACCTGTCTTCTATAGCATGGACACCACTAATTGTTTCTATTTATGATATGGGCGTGGAGCGCTTGGCCCCTGTCATAATACTGAGAGCAGGATTTTGAAGCTTTGAGACTTCCTGACAATCTGATTTAGCTCCTATCTAATATTCTAGTGTTGTCCTCACTTTGCATGTATAGGTCTTCCAGACGACACTGAGGTTCGCCCCCCCCCCCCTTTTCCCCCTTTCTCTTCCAGCTAAATTCCTTATAACTTGAATTTTGTTGAGTTCGTTGCTCTGATAGTTCTCTGTTTTCGCCATGTGAGTCTTAGGTTAACGTAGAAGGGATGGATCTCAGAACAATTAAAAACATTTACTAGAATCAAGCAGCAACAGTTAAAGTGGGAAACAGATTCGGTACTTTTGAACAGATAAAGCAAGGAGTAAGATAGAGATGTGTCTTATCCCCAGACCTTTTCTCTCTATATAGTGAAATACTTTTGAGGGAAATTAAAGAGAAAGCAGGAATAAGAGTGGAGCATACAATATAAACAATTTGCATTATTTAGACGATATAGTTTTGGTAGCTGAAAACACAAATTATTTACATCAATTGCTGAATATTGTGAGGATGGAGAGTGCTAAGAAAGGATATTCCTTGAATATTCAGAAAAGGAAAGTAATGGTTATATCAAACAAAAAGAAGATAATACCTCTATGTAATATGTTAGTTGAAGGAAAAAGACATAAGAAGGTTAACAGATTCAAATATCTGGGAACAACCATATAGTCAGATGAAAAATATGTGACAATGATTAAAAGCAGAATAGGTCAAGCAAAGACAGCATTTTAGAAAATGAAGAATGGCTTATGCAAAAAGGCCCCTTTCAAGTATTGTCAGAAAGAGAGTGCGAAAATGTTACATAGAACCTGTTCTGCTGAATGGCAATGAATCTTGGAATGTCAGTAAACAAATTAAGAAGAACTTGGAAGCAACAGAGATGTGGTTTCCGAGAAGAATGTTACGAACACCTTGGGCGGCTAGAGTAACCAACAATGATAGTTTGAAAGAAGCTATTGAAAGTAGATCGCTATATACAACAATGAGAAGGAGACAAACACTGTTATTTGGTCACGTAATGAGAAGATAGGTATTTGAAAACATCGTGACAACTGGAAAGATCAGTTAAAAGAGGGGTAGAGGCAGACCAAGAGAGATGATGCTAGATGGGCTGAAACGATGACACTGAGGAATATCATCAAGAGAACTGTTCCAGGGAACCAGGAATCGTGATCTGTTGAGAGGCAAAAGAGCCTGCGCCAGTTAGCAGTGAACATGATAATGATGAGTCTTAGGTCAAAGGTTACTCCTAAATACTTAGGTAAGTCTTCATGTTTCAGTGTCCGAATGCCACACGTAAGCGAAGCTTTCTCTGGTTTGGTGGATATACTGAAAATGGTGTGTTTGGTTTTGGTCCCATTTACAGGCATGTACCAACTATTAGACCACTTCTTTGAATTTCGAAAGATTCTTAAAGCCTTATCTGTGCTGCGCCAATAGACTCCTCTGCTCTCAGTAGCGTCAGATCATTGGCGTACATGACTGCTTAAATTCCATTACAGAGGGCTGACATTGTCCCATTATTATAAATGAGGAAAACAATTGGGGACAGAAACCCTGCTTGTGGGACTCCATGTTTCACTAATCTGCTCCCTAAACCCCGTATCTTGACTCTTGCAGGTAAATTTTCAAGATATTTTACTAACCACCTAAGCATGTGATGGCATATATCACTTTCAAAAAGCTTTTGTTTTAGGCCAAGTTTGTATATTTTGTCGAAGACCTATTCCATAGACTGCAATAGTGTGTTTGTTTTTCCTGTCTGAATATTGTTTCCAAGACACAACAGGTTTCAAAAACCGACATCACAGAACTCGGTCGATTCGTGCTCCGGCCCAATCTACAGCAGCCAGCTCAGGGTTCCAGTGCCAATGGTGCCAGGATAGTCTGATTATATTTCGTCCTGACTGATACAATACATTTGCTGTTCCGAATTGTAAATGTGCTGTCAACCTTAACCACGTATGACTTATCATACATCAATATTTCTCGAAATTGTTCAGAGCTAGCTTGTCTGTCCTTCTAAATATTTCCCAACACACCCGCATACCCCGGAGGATAGATCCCAACAATGTTTTTCATCCGTTGCCTCCGAAGCAATGCATGCACTCAGCACGAAACATGCCCGTCCTCACCTTCCTCTGCATGCTTTTTTAGTCTGTTATGATCACGATGTGTGTTTGTGTATGTGTGTGTATGTGTGTGTGTATGTGTGTGTGTGTGTTTGTGTGTGTGTGGTGCTATCTAACCAATGGAAAACTGCAGTGACCCCCTCTACTTCCATCTTCAAGCTGGATGTTTTTGTATCATATGTAAACATCGACCATTAGCTGTAAGTAAGAAAACCCAGGCACTTTTTGCCTCTAGACGCTAAAACAACTGCATAAATAATGCACACTTGACAGAGCATCATGCTGAATTAATTGCTAAATTTCCACCTCTGTGGCACCTGTTGGCCATTCCATGTACTACGGGCTCAGTGTGATTATGACTCGATACACGTCTGACTGCTGAGCTGACAGTCTGGCCTCGCCTTATGTTCTTCAGGATGCAGACATGTCTGATCGTGTCCACCGCGTGAGCCATTCATGACTTCTGTCGTAACAGCTGCAGACCCTTATCTGCATCCAGCGAATTGTGAAAAGAGGGATCTGTGTCTGCATCTACTCTGAGTTAGGATTTCGCCTGCACCATCTTAAGCTTACCTGAAACAGTCGATAACTAATGTGCCTGGTACACTTTAAAATGACCCGCATAGCTGCGTTCTGTATGCACTCTAGCTTAACCAGTTGACTCTTTGAGACAGTGACCAGATAATCAATCACTGGAAGGACCAAGTGCTGATACAGTGTGAAAAGCATGCTCTGCTCTATGTCCGTTGCAGCCACCGTCTTAAGTGCATTCAGTCCTCTTTGGCAACCTGTCGTAACCGTCTCCACATGGTCTTGACGGACAGGTTCCGGTCGAATGTGATTCCAAAATACATCAGTTTGCTCTCTCTGTTGCTCTACAAACTATCGTGAGGCCTGGGGCGTCCGCTCTAGCTTTCCCAAAGTCTAGAAAACAGCACACACACAAAAGAGACGATTTTTTCTGTGTGGACGACAATATTTATTTCTTGAGATCAAACGCTGCCGACATTGTTTCTGGTATGTTCTGAAACTCTTCATAAATTCAAATTCAAAATTTTCTGTGTTTGACCAGGTATCTTCGGCTGGGCTTAAGCTCCCAAGACTTTTTTTGGAAAAAGCTAACAGCAAACCTCACTTTCAAAAAACAGATGAACAAAAATTCTCTTTTTAAACTTTTGTGATATTAGTTTTCGTCAACTGCGAAATACACCTGCCTGTACGACCAGTTCGGTGCTAAATGCGACACGCACTAAAAAAAAAAAAAAGTTTTAAATTTCACAGCAGGATGCGGAAAGGACTGACAGTAAAAAAAGCAGTCCACACCAACCCAGGACAAAGCAGGACCCATTAATGCAAGCACACGGAAAAATGACATAGAGCACTGACAGCTTCACAGAGACGTGTAATGTAGGTCTAAAGATATTTTTCATATGATATAATCTGATTGGAAAATATTGTGGCAACTGGCAAGTCTGACCCAAAAGGGAACAAACAAACTAGTAGAAAACAAACCTGATAACTTTCAAGACAGTGACAACATATTGAATACAGACATGATTCGAGATTAACGCTAGACAAACTAATCATAATCACATAGATGATTCGGCATGACCTACGATATGAGTTGATCATCTATTAAATTTGCATCTATCACAATAGTATGGGGGTATCATTGTTTGGAGGCAGCAGGTTCGAATCCATATAGAACTTCACTGCAATTGTTTAATGTGTATTTTGAAAAGTCGATATTTCTCAGTGTATTAATAGCATTTAAACGCACATACAAAACGTTTGTAAATATTGGCAATTAGAGTCATAAACTGTAGAGCAGCGGTTCTTACCCTTTCTAAAGCCGCGACCCATTAATACAGTTCCCTAGGTGGCGCTAACCCACAATGATGATTCTTGTTTCTATCTTTACAACTTCAGTGACAATTTGCAATCCCTGTAAAATTCTCGTTTGACCCCCAAAAGGGTCTCGATCCATAGGTAAAGAACCGCTGCTGTCGAGTCTGGTTTATTAGCAGCACAACCAGCCAGTTCATGTGGAAACCCTTGTCTCTCTGCTTATTAGAAAAATATTAAAATGACATTTTATGGCGGGTCCAAAAGTGCAGGTAAAAGTTTTCAACATGGCGTTTGCTCCTCGGATCTTGCTACTGGTAGTGTTGACGACATACCTTAAATGTAACCACTGTATTGACTGCAGGCAGGTAGGTTTGTTACATTTTTTTTTTTTTTTTCAGTTACTGGACTACTACTAATGCTATTAAAAGATTCTCAGAATATCTTGGACAAAGAAGAAGAGAAATACTGACATCTTGAAAGATCTGAACATCAAGGAAGAATGGCTAGTTTAGTTTATACAACGGATCATAATCATGCAACCATAAGTGCTCAGTTCTACTTCTAACCTAAGCCTGAGTCCGAAGAACCTGAGCGCAGTGCACAAACTCCGTAGCACAGGCGAGAATCCTGAAATACTTAAGGAAGAATTTTAACACTAAATTTTGCCCACGCAGCGCCGTTTGGCTACTCATTTTGATTTCCAACTGCCAAGGGATTTTTTTAAAGTGCGCCACACTACAAACTAACTATCAGCATTGTGACAGTCTATGAACTATGTGATAATCTAGCAGCATTGTGACAATCTAACTATCATCATTGTGACAATCTATGAACTACGTGATAATCTATCAGCATTGTGACAATCTAAAAACTATGTGATAATCTAACTATTAGCATTGTGATAATCTTTAAACTATATGATAATTTAACTGTTAGAATTGTGATAATCTAACTATTAGCATTGTGACAATCTATAAACTATGTGTTAATTTTACAGTTAGCATTGTGACAACCGATAAACTATGTGAAAATCTAACTATCAGCATTGTGACAATCTATAAACTATGTGATAATTTAACAGTTAGCATTGTGACAACCGATAAACTATGTGAAAATCTAACTATCAGCATCGTAACAACCTAAAATCTATTTCATAATCTATCAACATTTTGATAGTCAACAATGTGTGTCTGAGAAGAAACCAGGAACTTTAAAATATGCAGCCTGTCGCACCATAAAGCTTATGAGCCAAATGACCCAAAAAAAAAATATAACTAAGAATAATTATGAAAAGAGTAAGAAATAGGATTTAATCAGAAATTAGTAAAGTGCAGTCTTGATTTATAGAAGGAAAAGGTACAAACAGTGCCATAGTTTATCCTCATGACTCTTTCGGAAACAGCCATAGAAGCAAAAAACGTTCTTTACTTATGCTTTACTGAAAATATGAAAGCATTTGACTGTTTAAAACATGGAGAAATAATAAAAGTTTTTGAAAAGCTTAACATTGATGGAAAATATTTACGAATTATTAGGAACATGTTAACTAATGCAGCAAATAGCAGCTATAGGAATAAATAACAATTTGGGAACATTTCAGAGAATAAAGAAGGGAGAAGGACGTGGATGTGTATTATCAGCTGATTTGTTTCGTGGTATGAGAAGATGGCAAATGGAGCAGGTCGTAACCACTGGAATGATCTGTGAAAAGAGATACAGGGGGAAGACTGCGCGAGAAGATTGTTGACGGTCTTTTGTCATGGCATGGAGGAGTGTCAACACAGAAACTGATACATGATGATGTGGATCTCAGATTGTGAAGAGGCATGATCGCCCACGCCAGTCGCAAGGCATTTGAGGATGATAAGATCAACATGCCTGGCTAATAAACAGCATCATGTATCAAAAAGTGAAATATTAGGTCATATCAAGTGCCACGACGTATTAGAAAATATTATAGCATAAAGCATGCTACCAGAAAGGAGAGGCAGGGGCCGAGCAACGCTAAGATGGACACATGATATAAGGGACTCCTTGAATATGAAAGTACAGGAGGCAAAAAACTATCGAGAGACCGAGTTTCTTTCAGGCAGACCGTGATGAGAGCGACGTTCTTCAAAAGACCTGCTATATGATGATGATGTGGGACTACTACCAGTAGTGTAGTCGCAAACTAAATAGGGATGTACTAGCTATACTTACTGTTTCTTTGTCTAATCTTATATTATCGCAATCGATCTCATTGCACATAAGCTATCTCCATACGTGCTCAGTCTTCGGATGTAGCAGCTACCCCAATTTGTCTCTGCGGATGTTTTCCTATGACCAACAACGCTTTAAACCAACCCCCCCCCCCCCCCAAATTCTTTCTTGGATAGTAGACTGCAGAATTAGGATCTCAAGGATGAGAATCAAACATGTAAAACTCAAAGAAAACCTGTTTTACAATGTAATCAAATAAAAAAATAGGTAAAGGTCTCTTTTCTACGCTTTGGGCATATAGGGTTAGACCTATAGTTTATAGACGAATATTTATAATGGGGCATCATACAAAACAGTTACAGAGTAACCTGTAGTCAATTGCGGGTGAGTTGGCCATGATAAGATGGTTACACTGTCTCCTACCTTGACTGTAAAGACGACACCGTGATACTTCCCCATACTTCACTTATAAAGCGTGCAATCGTTTTTCTATACCATTCTTGTACGTACAGCTTAGCTTTATGTTTATTCGATAGATCAACAGCATGGCACACGGGTTTAACTTATAAGTTCTCTGTTCTACTTCTAACACAAGCGTAAGTCTAAAGAATCTCAGCGCAGTGCACGAACTCCGTTTCCCCGGCGAGGATCCGGAAATCCTTTGGGTAGATTTTAAACTCCAAATTTTTGCTTGGACAGCGCGGTAAGGCTACTCTTTTCGATTTCCATCTGGTAAGGGATTTTTTTTTATGTGCGCAAAATACACTCGGGCGTTTGATCTTACTACCTAGAGACCATGGCAATTACTAGAAATCCACGGTAAAAGACCCCAGCATTCACCCGGGCTTGAACCTGGGACCTCCAGCGCTTGAGGCGGACACCATGCCTCGGGACCTCGCAGCACTTCCTATTAACGTATAGCGTTCTTGACATCTTCTCGTCCAAACATCTCCCCACAGGCCGCGATGCTAGACTTACCAGCTGTCACTGTGATCATAGGAGGCATTTATCAATAAGGCTGGCTGCTCTAATACATGGGAGTCGTCGTGGTGTAGCGGCTAGACGCTCGCCTGAGGATCGAAAAGTCCTGGGGTCGGTTCCTGACAGAACTGGCCTTTCTTTATACATGACCTTGGCTGCCAGGTCGACCTAGCCTTGAGTAGGTTTCAGGTGCAGTCCTGGGAAGTAGCATTCTTGCATAACTCATACCAGTCTTCACTAAACATTCGATTCTTTTTCATTTCATAATATCCCCCACCTCCTGCTCTCCACCACATCACTCTTTAAAATACGGCAACACCCAGTGTCTACATCTAACTTCTCAAGTAGGTTGACGATTTCAGCTGTACAAATCAACTTTTGAGTTTAACTTTAATGAACAATAAACAAATTCAGTTGTTTGACCTACATTTGCTTTTAACTTCAATAAACAATTGACGATTTCAGCTGTTTGCACTGACTTTTCCGTTTAACTTCAATAAACAATTGACGATTTCAGCTGCTTGCACCGAGTTTTGCCTTTAACGAAAATATACAGTGGACACTTTTAACTGTTTACATCGACTATCTGCGTTTTATTCCTCTAATCAGTTAACAACTTCAGATGTTTAAATCGACTATTGCGTTTGGCTTCAATGAACAATTGTCACTTCTCTAAACAGTTGACAATTTCAGATATTTACACCCACTTTTGCGTTTAACTTCAATAAACAGTTGACAATTGTAACTGTTTGCATCGACTATACGCTTTGATTTCTCTCCTAAGTTGACAATTTCAGATATTTACACCGACAATATGTGTTTAGCAAGAATCCTCTAAGGTAATCGATTACAAAATAAGGATAATATAATGCAAGTTATCCTTATTTTTCATAAAATGTCTGGGTAACAATGTTTAAACTGGGTCGATCTAGAAGCTGAGCCCAAATTGTAATAACCCTCCCTGACGTGGAGAATCACTTGGGGTCATGTCTGCAAAGAATGGGATTTATCCCAAAAATAAGATTAGCTCATAAAGTGACCCATTCTTAAATGGTGTTACAGATAAAGTCATTTCGAAGTAAAGCCGGCCTAGAAGATTCTGACCACAACACTTCTTTCCCTCGCTCGAGCGCTAATTGATTTACACAAACCTGAGTTATAACCATATGCTTGGTAAGCGAGTGGTGTAAAATATGTGCTTGAATAACCTAACCTTTTTGAGCAAAGGCGCCCAAAAATGAAATGTACTGAAGGTATTCAAGATATTCGGAATAACAATATTCAGTGCTACGTCTCCTCCACGACGCTTAACAGCAACAGTGGGGTATTAACGATGACTGATAGGGTGACCTATATTATAGATGCAAAAAATAGATGATTATGATGATGACAAGGAAAAAAAAAACGCACACAGACAATATTAAAGCTTTTTTAAGAGGAAGATGTATTGCGCAAACTATTCAAGAAAACTTCGTTCAGGCATGACAGCTTCAGAGTCGCTACTGTGGCTTCTAATAGTATCATCAATCCACAATCGATATTCGGGAATGCTTGAAAACCATGTGGGGTAATTTGGTTTACGACAACCAGTCGAGAACGCAGCAATGCCATATAAGATATAACTCTCTGCAAAATATAAACGCATATATCTGGTGAAGCACACACATACTGGTAGATAACATAACAAAGAAGATGATACGTTTAATTATTCCCCGTGAGGGTTCCGGGCCCCGTTGTGGGGGAAAACAAGAATAGACCCATTGCCTATAAAGAAGCATGTCGTATTAGTCGACTAATTGGTAGCTTCATTTGAAGTCACAGTGCATCTGCCTGACAGGCAAGGAACCAACAGTCTTCATGCAAATGTGTCAGATCTGTAAAACGGATGTACACGAACACTCAGGTTCTGGAACAGGACTAGAGTCCGGAAGTGGACAAACAACCAGAGCTTTCCGCCGGAGTTTGCAGCCGGTTAACTTAAAGAAGAAGAAGAAGATATGTTTAATTACTTCGGTACTTAAATTAAAGTAAATAGAACATGTTTATGTATCAACGAAGTTAAAAACTAGATCTAATAAAAATGGTACAGCATAATCTTGTTGTTAGACAATATCAAGCGCCACGACGGACTGGAAATCATTATAAAAGAAGGCATAGTACCAGGAAGGAGGGGCAGGGGCCGACCAACACACATATGGGCACAGGATATAAGTGACTCCTTGAGTAGGAAAGTGCCCTATGCGGGAGAGCTAGCTAAAGACCAAGTTTCTTTCAGGTAGACCGTGATGAGAGCGACGTTCTGCAAAGGACCTGCTACATGACGATGATGATGATGCGACGATATAACAGTGAGATACCTGTAATTACTTGTGTACCCTTTAAAAGAAGCTGACAGAAAATGTATATGTATTAATACTGGCGTGGTGGGGAATGAACAGACAGACAGACTGGCTGGATCTGCCCCGCTGGGTGGTGAACTGATGCATGACGAGGCAGGTGTGGTCAGAGCACTTTGGGAAAAAATTAACCGATGTGAGTCGTGGACTATTTTGCAGTCTTTAAAGGAGGACGGGGGTGGGGTTGGGGGTGGGGTGGAAAAAGGGGGAGGGGGGGGTTGATTTGACTTAAGAGTTTAAATGCAAAATAAAGATTCCAAAAATGGCATGGGTTAGGAAGAAAAGAAATACCGATATTATAAAAGATCTGAAAAACGAGGAAGATTGGCTCGGAATAGTGAGAAAAAAATGCTTATCAAGCCAAATGGAGGATTCGAAGCAAAAAAATAGCAGAAGGCATAGAAGAGAGAATGATGGGCAACGACCTATTAGCACGAAGTTGGGCATAGGTTATAGTGACACTTTTGATAGGAAAGTGCACGAGAGCTGGCGCTAGACCGTGATGAGAGCGACGTTCTGTAATGGACCTGCTACATGATGAGTTAGAACAATCAAGTCTTACTGTCAGGTCTATAAACTGCGGGTCCACCAGTGTCACCCATACAAGCGTCAGAATCTCCATTGACATTCCCGGCACAAAAACATTTGTTGTGGTCACCTTGGGGAATAAACTCTTGCATACTTCAAATTTGACGACCGGAAGGATGGCTTTCTTTAGTGTCTGAGGTTTCTTGCCATCTGTACAGTTTGCATTAGAAAAGATATTTAAAAGTAAGCAGCGAATACATTTTTACTCAATGCTCTTGCTGACTATAGATAAACCCGCATATTTACGAGGTTCGACAATTAAGTAATGAGACTGATTTTATTATTACAAGGACAAAAATTTCATCTGCGAAGCAAAGCATGGAATCTAAAGAGGCAACATTCATCAAGGATCTGGCAACGTTTCATCCCCGCTCGATAAGCAGACAACAGACAAGCCGCCAATTTTGTAGACATAGTCAGAGGTGCTTTGTTACGTTACAGCACAGAACAAAAAGCAAACTTTAAATTCCCTTAAAAACCTAGAAAAAGCGTTACTGAAATAGTTGAACTGATGCAACAAGTTTATGGAGATAATTGTTTATCTAATGCACACATTTTGCATGTTGTATTCACGATTCAAAAAGCGTGTGGAAATGATTACTAATGCACCTAGACTTGGAAGCCACATTTATGTTCGTAATGATGAAACTCATGGCAAAAGTCAAAGAACGGATACAAAAATATCTTCTTTTTTTTTTTCCTGTGAGGATGATGGCTGATTAATCTGGTATTAATAGAGAGACCATTCATAACATTTTAGTGCAAGATTTTGGCAAGAAACAAGGTGGCTTGCCGGTTTGTACCACATAAGTGGCCTGATGAGCGAAAACATCAGCGGGTTGAGTACCCAAGTGACATCATCTGTCACAGACCTCCTGATGACCTTGCTGGTCCGTGGCTCGTAACTGGGCCTATGACAGACAAACTAACCTTTAACACACACTGAACCCGAACGCACATAGAGCACACACTACAATCTTTATTGTAAGTACAGGTAATACAATAGAGAGTTGACTTCCCGCTGTGTGGCCACCTATTGCCGGGACCCTCTGGCCGAACGGGCTTTACAATCGCCTCGTTCCCCAGTACGTTCTACAAGCAATCTCCTGATGTACAAACCACAGCACGGCGAGATACGCTTTTTTCTATCGCCACGCTGAGCCAATCAAACTATCACAGCCTCTGTCCAGTGCAGGGTCAGAGTGCCAAGGTTAGACGTTCTCTCACAGAACATGTACACAACTGATTTAACTGGTCAGAAGTAACTAGAACCTATTTACTTCTTATGGAACAACTCGCTACCTGGTACCAGTTAAATACACTACACAAAAACTATCCTATTCTAACAGAACACTGTACATAAACTATCCAGTCACTAACAGAAATATCCTAACTCTCATATCCTATCACGGTCTCGCTAAACGTCTTCTCTCTCTGACCATCGCACACCGAATGTCCTGTGTTCTCTCCACCTCTTGTCTCTTGACCCCGTTCTACAGCTCAGTCCCAAAAGCGGTAATCGTGTTGCGTACTTGTCCACAACAAAGTTCACTCTTTCTTGCCGTGGCCAAACGCTTTATCCTGAGAGCTGGTTTCACAGTGCAATAACAGAACAGACTTGACCAGTTACGGCCCTGACCTTTGTGTCAACCCTGGGGTGTCACCTCAACACACACACCTTACGGTGCAGTCTATTCCGCCACTGACTGTACTCATAGGGTTGTGACATCATCAAAACAAGAATTGTTAGCCCAGAAACAAGTGTGTGCTCTCAGCCTTTCACCCTATTTCCCAGATGTGTCTCCCTTGATTATTTTCTGTTCCCAAAATTAAAGTTCTGATTGAAAGGACTCTTCTTTAGCGGTATTGATGACATCCAAAGGGCCGTCAAATCGACTTTAAGGGCCATAACAACAGAAGAACTACAGAGATAGTTCCAGTGTTTGTTCGATGGTGCCAATTGATGCATCAATCCACAATGGGCTTACTTTGAATAAAATACAGGTTATATTTTTAACTGTTGATTATTTTAATTTTTATGCAGTCTCATTACTTAATTGTTTGACCTTATACAGCGATTGACGTTGATCATCTAACCGAATTTTACAACATAGGAAATTTCCACGTGTCCATTTAAGGCTGAGTTCAAAATTGTTACGCATCATCATTGTTTTGTGGGATGCAATTTATTCGTTTTTTGAAGCCCTACTCTGGCTCTTGCCAGGGGCCGCAATATAACCCGGCCATTAATATAGTGTAATAGCTGAACGTGGTTTCTGGGACCTCTCCACGGATAATCCTCATACACATGGTGGCACTTTGTGTCATCGGGTGTTTATCGCTTGTGTGGTGTCCTGGTGAGGAAAAAGAAGAAAATATTAAATGACAAGCATCTTGAAATGTTTAAAGAAAATCAATCTCAATTTAAAAAAAAAAAAAAAAAAGACAATCCCAAATGTAAAAGAAAAACAAAAATGTAGCAGGGAAATGAATCTTGATTTAAAAAAAAAAAACAATGTTAAATAAAAACAATCTCAAAAATTAAAAGATAAATCAACTCAAATGTTAAAAGAACATATTGACCTTGACTCCCAGGTACACCCAGCCTTTAGTGGACACCAGGTACACCCAGCCTTGAGTGGACACCAGGTACACCCAGCCTTGAGTGGACACAAGGTGCGCTCCTAGGAAGTGAAGGTTGCCAGTGTGATGCCGACCACACCACCCACAAGGGTCCATTACTTTACTATATGAGTGTCAGTGTATACACACACACACATACACAGTGGTACCTCGGTATACACTCGTTATTCTTTTCAGATATGTTAACGTATACCGACAGAACTTATACCGACAGATTGTATAGCGACAGAACGTACACCAACAGAACGTATAACGACATAATGTATTCCGACAGAACGTATACCGACATAACGTATATCGACAGAACGCAAACCGACAGAACGAACACCGACATAATGTATACCGACAGAACGTATACCAACGGAGCGTATACCGACAGAACGTACACTGACAGAACGTATACCGACTCAGAGTAAACCGACATAGGGTATACGGACAAAACGTATACTGACAGAACGTATACCGACAGAACGTATACCGACAGAAAGTATAAAGACAGAACGTATACCGTCAGAACGTATACCGACAGAACGTATACCGACAGAACGTATACCGACAGCGCGTATACCGACAGAGCGTATCTCGACAGAACACATACCGACAGAACGTATACTAACGGAGCGTATACCGACAGAACGTATACTGACAGAACGTATACCGACAGAACGTATACCGACTCAGCGTAAACCGACACAGGGTATGCCAACAAAAGGTATACTGACAGAACGTATACTGACAGAACGTATACTGGCAGAGTGTATACCGACAGAATGTATACTGAGAGAATGTATACCGACAGAACGTATACCGACAGAGCGTATACCGACAAAGCTATTTTGACAGAACGTATACCAACAGAACCTATCCCAACATAACGTATGCCAACGGAGCGTATACTGACAGAACGCATACCGACAGAACATATACTGACAAAACGTATACCGACAGAAGGTATACTGACAGAACGTATAATGACAGAAAATATACTGACAGAACGTTTACCGACAAAACGTATACTGACAGAACATATACTGACAGAACGTATACCGACAAAACGTATACCTACAGAACGTATACCAAAAGAGCATATACCGACATAGCGTATTTTGACAGAACGCATACTGACAGAACCTATACCGACAGAACGTATATCAATGGAACGTTTACCGACAGAATGTATACCAACAGAACATATACCGACAGTATGCTAGATATGCTGAGACAGCAGTCTGTCAATTTTTCCACAAGGGAGTGTGAAAAACATTCCGGGTGTTTTTCGTTGGCACAGGAGCGGAGCAAAGATGGGGCGACCCGTTGCTATGAAGCTGAAACTAAGACTACCAGACCAGACTACCATACCAACAGAGCGCATACCGACACAGCGTATTTCAACAGAACGTACACGGACAGAACCTATACTGACAGAACTTATTGTCACGAGACGATCTCAGTGATTCCAGAAGTTAGTACTTGCAATAAGTTCTTCTGGTTCTAAAGAGACAGAATTATATTTACTCTGCGCTTTATCCTAATATTGCTTTAAACCGCACGGATTTAAATTGTTACCAGTCCTTCTTCGAGACAAGCCACTGCGCTTTGTTTAAAATTACCCAACACTACGTAATATAGCCCGCTGGTTCAGACTAGGGATGTTAGATTGCATTCTCACGCCAGTGTCAGAATGTTATCTCTTGACCAGACTGTAGAGACTGAGGGGGGGCCCTTTTGACCAGGTAAATTGAGTGGACGCTAGACATTGTGGAGCCCAGAGGTCAGAGTTTCACACGTCAGTGTAATTCGGGGGAGAACAGTTGTGTGGCAATTAGGACTGTTTGATCTGGGTCAAGTAGGAAACACAATGGCTTCACTGAACGTCTTTTAACACCTGCCAGTTAGATACGTTGTAAACTAGATTGGGTCACTTAAGAATGTTTGCTCTAGGGATGTCAGTCCAGAATTGAGTGACAGGTCACTGGTTAGCCAAGTGATCTGATAGTTACCTCAGGGGCGGTGCTTAAGCCATCATCTTGAGGGTTGGGTAAAAACTAAGGAAAGGGAGGAGTTTAATTTGGACAATAGATTGATACTTATACTTCGAGCCTGTGGAATTTCCGTCATTAATCGCAGCCTGCCGGCAAACAACACAGATCGACCTAAAAGGTAAAATTTACGGTCGCATTCTGTTTTGGCGATTAATGGAAAGTTCCCAGGTAAGAGAAAATATTAATTTTAATCTTGTATACTTAGGTTAGGGAGTTAAGCTTTTAGTCTATACTACCTTTTCCTAATTTGTCTGCACATTCTGCTTGAAATAGTTCTTTGTGAATGTTCAGTATCTCAGTTAGGGAACTGCTAAACTATTCCTATTTCTTGTATGTTTGTGTCACATGTTTTTCATTGTATGTTTTCATGTGTATAAAATAAGATGTGAACAATGACGTTTGCTATAATGAAATGTAATTATATTGTTTTCACGATCAGCCAAAATATGAGTTTGGACTGTGGGAAATGATGCCCAAATATGTGCAGGGATGTTGCTACGTTTTGTGTGCCCACCATGTGCTCACTTAATGTGTTCACCTGAACAGGGGATTTATAACCTCAGGGGGAGAATGATGGGTGTATAGAATTCACTGTCACTGAAAGATAATATTCAGGACAGCGTGCACATATAAATTGTTTGCGTTTTCAGCACATAACCTGCGCCACATGTGTATGTCAAATCTATGTCAGCCAGTTGTTGGAAGTCTGAGTGATGACGGACAACAGACTTAGAAAGTCAACTATCATGACATAGCATGAAGAGGGAAGGCAGGATATGTGACGCCCATGTAAGACAAAAGACCTTCAGACTAGACTGGAGAGGATGTGGAATTTGAGGAGGAGTGATGGGATATATTTTATTATTATATGTTGTATTAATTAATACATGTATTCTTAGTGTACGTCAAGATACTACACGTATGTGTTTTGTTTCCATGATTACAGCGCCCATGTGACGATCAGTCCATGAAAGAGACTACATTGTGTTAGACTCGGCCAGCTGGGAACGAGGTGGAGAACGAGGTGGAGAACGAGGTGGAGAACGAGGTGGGGATGAAGTGGAGAATAAGCTGAAACAGGCAGACAACAGGCAAGGAAGAGTTGGACAAGCTTGACAGTTCCTCACGGCTGTCAGAGGCTTATAAGTTGAGTTAACCCCTTTATGTTAACCTATTATCATCATCATACCACTCTAAACCCCAAGCTGTTTTTCTCGCTGAAGCTTACCACTATCATCAAGTTAACCAGTCACTGTTTGTGTAAATCAACAAACTGGGAATTTCATTGTAGTAAATAAAGCTGTATGTCAAGTTTTAAACTACATAGTTTGTATAATTCCAAATGTCTGTTCTTACATGTTTAATTAAACTGTTAGGATAGAATACCATTTGGTGGGATCTCAAATAATATAATAATTCTTTAATTATTAATAATAACACCGGGAGAAGGTAGATGACGGAGGAATCACTTGCCCTGTCTAATAATTCATTAAGTATGATAGACATCTAAAATTCCTTGCCTTCTCTTGTGGGTACCAAGTTCAGCTAATGTTAATATACTTAACGAGCCAATATGGCTGTTTTCTTGGATATCCAGGACTTTGTCTGAGAGCAACATAGCTCAGATTTTAGTTCGGTTTATCTAGTGGAGAGAATGTGTTGAAAGGAAGATCCCTACTCAACAACATAAACATTTAAACCACGCGTCACGTCACACTTATACCAATGGAACGTATACCGACAGAACGTATACCAACAGAGTGTATATCGACAAAGCGTATACCGACTGAGCGTATAACGACAGAACGTATACTGTCAGAATGTTTACGGACAGAATGCATACAGACGGAACATATACCACAGAGCGTATACCAACAGAGTGTATTTCATCAGAACATATACCAACAGAACCTATACCGACAGAATGTATACCGACAGAACCTATACTGACAGAACGTATATCGACAGAACGTATACCGACAGAACGTATACTGACAGAACGTATACGGACAGAACGTATACTGACAGAACCTATATCGACAGAACGTATACCCACAGAACGTATACTGTCAGAACGTATGCGGACAGAACGTATACCGACACAGAACGATACGTTCTTTCAGTTTCGTGGTGCTTTCTTTCAATCACTTCTGACACAGGTTAACTTCATTACTATTATGTCATTCAATGAAGCATATTCTCTTTCTGTCTCCCTCTGCTTCTTTCCACCTGCATCTGTCTTTCACGATGAAGTCCTTTCTTTTCTCCTTATCTATAAAACCACATCTACGTGCGTTATCAATCATCCGTCCATGATTCTCATACTTATATCATGAAATAATTTATTGTCCCTCGACTAAATGGAATTCACAATAGAAAAGTGTACAGCATATGGTTCTATTATTAGTTTATATATATATATATATATATATATATATATATATATATATATATATATATATATATATATATATATATAAGATGAAACGATAACAGAGCCAGAGGATGATTAATCAAAAGATGAACCTCAAAAGTATCAGCGACACTGAAATGTGCTCTATACAAACGAACAGAAGGGCCCGTTTCATCGGTGTCTTCCTGCCGTGACGCCGCGAGCCATTCCAGGACTGGAGAAAAGAAGAAGACATGCAAATACCTATCAATAAATACACACACACACACACACACACACACACACATATATATATATATATATATCGTATGTGTGTGTGTGTGTGTGTGTGTGTGTGTCTGTGTGTGTAAGTTTAAAGTAAACAGTTGAGAAATCTTACATTTGTGTGTTTGGCCCCATCCTGAAAATGTCATCGGCGTTCCAACTGCAGGATCTTCTGTAGGTAAAGCTAGACAGATCGGTTGAACATAGTTATGAAACCGAATGCCATGACCATTCTCGCTTGCTTTAATCTTGACCAGAGCAATGTCAAAATTCCACCCATTAGCTGTAGACAAATACAGTAGAGCCTCGCTTAACTAGCACCTCTCATAACGAGTAACTCGCATAACGAGCAAAACTAATTCTAAAAGGGTGACTTGCTTAACGAGCTACGTTTCGTATAACGAGTGGCGAGGGAAGGGGGAGTCCCGGATTGTGCGCATGTTGCTTTAGTCTTTAGCACTTGTTCCAGTAGCATCGACGAGTCGCATGTGATCACACATTTTCATAAACTTGTGAAATATTGTGATACATGTACATGAATCCTTCAGGCTTACAAGATGACCTCCCTGAAGAATTTAAGTTCATAAAGATCCAATTTCTGCCTCCCGACACCGCTCCGTTACTTGAGCCCATGGACCAGCAAGTTATTTCTAACTTTAAAAGGCTCTACACTAAAGCACTCTTCGAGCATTGTTTTCAGGTGACTGAAGGGACCAACCTTACTCTCAAAGAGTTTTGGAAAAATCACTTCCACATCGTTGCCTGCCTCAAGATGAACGACAGGGCGGGGGAAGGGGTTACCAAGAGAGCTCTAACTTCTGCTTGGAAGAAGCTTTGGCCGGAGAGCGTTGTCGATTTGAGCTTTGAGGGGTTCGAGACAGTACCTGTGGAACCTTTAGTCAACGAGATTGTATCTTTGGCCACTATCATGGGATTGTAGGTGGATAACAGTGATTTCGAAAAGCTTGTGGAAGAGCACAGCCAAGAACTGACCACCGAAGAGCTTATGGAGTTGCATTGTGTTTCACAGCAAAAAGTTTCGGAGGAAAGTTTTTCAGAGGAAAGTTTGTCAGAGGAGGAGGTAGCAGAAAAGCAACAATCTTCTGGCCAAATAAGAGAGATGCTGAAAGCATGGGAAACTGTTGTATATTACATTGAGAAGCATCACCCTAATAAGGAAGTGGCTATGCGCGCTGCAAGTTTATTTAATGATAATGCTGTGTCCCATTTTCGCCAAATTTTGAAGCGTCGGCAAAAATCAAATGTCTCTGGACATCTTTCTTGTAAAACAAAATCAAAAAAAAAAAAAATGTTTTTTTTTTTTTTTTGCAAATCGAATTCGCATTCCAGATGGGTTCGTGGGTTGGCAAAGATTAAGATAACTCACTCTCCTTAACAATATGAATATAATTTTCTTTGATTAAATGTTATACGTAGCATTTTGTGAGTATTTTTTTTCGACATGCAACGCATTTTCGTATTTTACATTAATTTATATCAGAAAAATTGTTTCTCATAACGAGTGTTTCGCTTAACGAGTATGATTCTGGAACGAATTATGCTCATTAAGCGAGGTTCCACTGTACAGGTTATCAGAAGAAATAGAGTATCATAAAATGACAATAATCTGATATATATATAAAGCGGGAGGCCCATTCAATCCCAACAAGACTAATATAAACACTGGTTCCTTAAAAGATGGCACACATCGGCGACTGGGTTGCCCATTGACTCGCCGGTAGACGGCTTCGTGGCCGGTAAGGACATTATTTGGGTCCTTCGATTGTATCAACATTGCAGAAGTTTCTTTCAGGGCTCTTGGTGGAGTGCAATGCTAAACTATTTGTTTATGATTTTATGGCGGACATAACCGAGACACAATTATAACCTTAAGCTCTCCCTTTGAGGATACACGTTAAACGTGACGATTTTTTGACAGAAAACCGCATACCTAGCTACAAGAAGACAGAAAAGGACAGCTAGTAGTTCATTCGTTCTGTCGCTTGTGACTATACACAAAAAAACTGACCGAAGCTTGAACAGCGTAATTTCTATGCAAACATATTTGTGTATTTAGGAAAACGATTTTGTTGTTAGGGGTTCGTTCCTAGAGACTTGGAGTGAAGCTGTTAAACTGTGATTGCAGCACAATTTCAGGCTAACAGGGCAATAACTCGCCTGGAAGGAGATGGATACTGGTTTTGTATCAAATAATGCCAGGTCTTTGTATGCAAGAAGGCTAGCAGCTTAAAGTATCGCACATGGTACGATCTCTGTAGCTCCGCTGAAGATTCCTTAGGAATTTAGTAAAAATCGCACTCAGGAACCGAACGATGCAGCCTTGAAACGGCCACGCCACCTCCAGAAGCAAAATATTCTAAGAGTAGGGACATACCGCGATATTGTTCATGAGGGATGATCTTGTCCACTTTAAAATGCTGTTCATGGACGTCATAATTCCGCAGTCGGTGGTCGCCAACAATAATTGTGAACTTGTCTTTCACACCGTCACTGAAATGTATAAACATTGACGAATCAAACATAATTTGTACTGGTTTTAGATCTTAGGTATCTTGACCTAAGGAACTCGACAACGTTAAAGGAAAACATTCAGTTCGGTAATCTTCTTCTTGTTTTTGTCGTTCGCTTGGAATAAAATATATATGAATGTTACGCTCGCAGCGAATCGGAAGGTCGTGGGTTCGCTCCATGTCAGAGCCGGACTTTTTTTTTTAATGACCTTGGTTCCCAGATACACCCAGCCTTGAGTGGGTACCGGGTGCAGTCCCGGGAAGTAGAGGCGACCGGTATGATGCTGACGACATCATCCAGCTTGTGCCGATTGGTCCAATAAATATAGGTCTAGTCCTATATGCTCTATACGTATAAAGGCGTGGAAAAGGGTCCTTCACTTACTTACTTTACTTAAATCCGCAATGTTGTCTCAAGTATGAACTTCAATGTCTTCAGTTTGGTCAGTAAGTGGCCACATAATTTCCGAGTGTTTATGAGTAACACAACCCGTGCATGGTACTGACCCTACTTTGGTGTTGTTACATAGAGATGAAAAGGTTTAGGTCAAGAGGATCGATATCATTGCACCAGGTTTTATCCCATATGACTCAGTCTATCTCCTCAGAACTGCTAGCCGCCTGCCGAGAGCGCCACACAGAGCACGACCTCCGTCTCTCGGGCAACGATCGCTAGGAATCTCTATAAAAACTGCACTCGTAAACTAAAGGACGCATTTGTGAAACGAACCTAAACCGTCAAATTGCGAGGCAAACGGCATGACAACTTCGGCACGTAGACCTGCAGAGATACACATGGAAGCTTGTTCAAGGTCTTCGGTTCGAACAGATGGAAAAAAGAATTATAACAGTTGCATGTAAAATACATCAAACAAGTGCATCATTTCACAAAGAAGAATAGTCCATGCCATCCTAATTTGTCATTGTGTGTGTGTGTGTTTGTGTGTGTTTGTGTTTGAGAGTGTGTGTATGTGTGTTTGTGTGTGCCTTTCTCAGATAGGGGGTTGGGTTCTTGAGAGCTAGATTATTCCAATCGTGACAGACAAAGTGAATCATGGGCAGGTAGCCGATGAGTCAAACATTGTGAAGAAGCGGCAGATCTGTGGTTGTATAAAAGAGTAATGAGAACATCATTGAAAGATACAAGGAATAATAACGATTTTTTTTCATCTTCTTTCGTTCGCTATATCTGCAATGTGTGCCTAGTATAAACAACACAGTCTTTCTTAATTTCCTCAGCTGCCGGTAAAGTTTAGCTTGCACCGGTGGTTCTCTAGGCCACAAGATTATAATGAAGATGTCTTGAAAGACATAAACACGAGACGATTATCCCCATCAGAGGGAAACACCATACTTTTATCTTTATCATTAAAAACATTCATCGGCAGTTGGAAATAGAAAAAAAAAAGTAATATAACGTCGCTGTCTGGGCACAATTTGGACTTAAAAATATACCCAAAGTATTTCATGATCGTCGCCAGTGTCACAGAGCTTGTGAACTGTGCTGAGCTCTTGGGGCTCAGAGCTGAGTTAGAAGAAGAACTGAGCACTTATAGGTTACCACCCGTGTGCCATGATGTTGGTCCTTTGTTCAGACTCCAAACCTCAAACCTAATGTTCCGAGAAGAAGAAGAAAACTAGAGTGCGTCGTGACTGTGGGAAGAAAATCACATTATAATCAGTCAGCGTACCTTTTATAGAACGTTGTTCTCGTCACTACACGCCTGAGTGTCTCTCTATCTCCAGCATGTTCTCCAGCCCTATGTGTTTTCTTACCTACAGCATCTGTGAGTGTGCAAGTGTCTCCACTTTCATACCGGTCTTTTTTTTTTCTGCATCGTTTTCCAGAAAAAGGAACCGTCCATAATACTTTTCTGTAACATTTCCACGTTACTTCAGCTTTGGGGAGAGTATGCTGTTTATGAGCCAGTTCTATCCCATATTCAGATCACTTAGGATGTTGGTGTTCTTCCTCCTCTTTATCAGATCATTGGCTATCGGATATTTCATGCGGCTGGATTTTAAATCTGTCAGATGCAACGTTTCGGGGTAATTGGCGGCACCAGAAACCTTCCGAGACCAGGAAGACCAAGAGTGACCACGCAAAGACAGGAGTGATAACTTCCCACAGTGTATTTCAAAAATCTATCAAAGAGGCAGGACGAGAAGATGATCTCTGAGACGATGCTGAATCGGCTACACTCAACAACAACAACAAATTTTACAAGAACTTGAAGATGCGTCGCAAAACATGAACACTATACATGTAGCGAAAGAAGAATAGAAATCCAACACAGAAATGTTATTTTCAGTCGCCACACACTGAGGGATATACTGAATATGAAATGTGAGCGCTTATGTACTTGTTCAATGTCCAATAAATTTATCCTTTCGATGAACTTGCAAACTATTAACTTACAAACCAAAAGAATTGAGCGTTTTACTTACATGAAACAATGAGCAGCGCTGATAATCCAGTATTGATTGATAATAGCACCTCCACAAACCTGGGCATTATCAAACATAACTGTTGCCATCCAGGGGATTTCCCCATAAGTGGCATAACTGCCGCCTAGAATCTTGTCTAGATATGGGTCATCATCGAAGTCGTCATGTGACATATCATTATAATCGTCTATTTCTCGTCTAACATGTGTGGTCATGACTGGAGTACGACCACATACTTGTGCATCTGTGTATATGACATGTGTTTGACACTTATGTAAATGAAATTTATAAAATAGTTTAGAAACAAAGTTGAAAAAGCGACAAGTACAGTCTGGAGTTTAAACAACGAATCAACATCATGGAATATGGGTAGTAGCCCATAATTACTCCGTTCTTCAGCTAACTCAAGTCTGAGTCCGAAGAAGCTCAGCACATCGCACAGGCTCTGTAGCACCGGCGAGGATTCTGAAATACTATTGGTAGATCCTTAACTCCACATTTTGCCCGGGCAGCGTCGTTAGGCTACTCTTTTCCATTTCCAACTGCCAAGGGATTTTTTACGTGTGCAACAATGCACACGGGAGTCTGATCTCACTACCCAGGGACCGGTAGAATTATCAGATGTGCAATGACACGTGAGAAAAGCCAGCCTTTACGGAGGATTAAACCCGGAACCTCTAGTACTCAAGGCGAATACCTTCCTCGAAACCACGACGGTCCTGAATAAGCGAAAATGGTTGTATAATTAATGATTATGTATGATCGCTCCATGAGTCATAGTTACAAATTCCTATAAGGGTGAGATTGATTAAACTTACCGGAGCTCATATATCGCTTGTGCAAAATATTTTTGCCTTGACATGTTATACGAAGTAAAGGCGACCGGTATAATATTGGCATCATTCCAATCAGCATGGTTACGAGACACTCCTCTATTTCTGCCCTTTCTCAACACGAAGTCTTACACTCAAATCAGTCTCTTTGTGAGATGCAATTTTTCGTTATTTGAAGCCACACCTGGCTCTTGCCAGAGGCTGCAATATGGCGTGACCATAAGTATTGTCTAATGGCTGAACGCGGTTTCTGGGACCTCTCCACGGTGATCCTCATCCACATGGTGGCACTTTGTGTCATCGAGTGTTGATCGCTTGTGTGATGTCCTAGTGGGGGGAAAAAAACTACTACTACTTTTTCAACACACTGAAGCAAGGGACTCCACTCTATTACGCCAAATCGTCTCTTGTTTGCTTGAACACTCAGCGGTTCATTTGCTTCTCATTTTCGATACGTTATGTAAAAATGTCGTTTAGTATTATTTTGTTTATTTGTTTACAGCTGGTATTGTAGCCTTTCCCCCGTGGAGTACATGCCAATATGGTAAAATGAGTATCTTCTGTGTTCTTGTTTCAGTAATATGATAGTATTATTTCTCACATAATATTAGACGATAAGCGACTTACTTATAGATGGTAGAATGCAAAACTAACAAGAGTACAAGTAACAATAGACTCCGTTGCTTATTGTTGAATGTTAAATTAGGAATCTAGATCACATCACTCGGAACACTCCTATACATGATATGTCCCCATCTTTAGCAGCAAGCGAAGAGTTTCAGTACCGATGGTACCAGTAACTGTCTGATTGTTTATCCGTCTTATCCTTTACTTGAGTGTTGAGCGTCGGCCAGATCCCCTGGTAACTCCTCACAGCGCCATTCTCCTTAGACTATATTATCTATCTGCGCCTCCGCTGTTCACCCGTGTCCCAATTGCCCTCGCAATATCCAACTTGTCACACATCAATTCACCATCAAATGATACAGAGCCAACCAGTCTTTCCACCTCCTCATTTCCCAACACACCGTTGCTTAGAGGCTGGTAAAAGGAATTCAAAATACAATTGTCGACGTTTACCATGGTTCGATTCTACACGAGTTAGGAGAATACAAAGAGGTGACATGTTGACCACTACATACCAGGAGGTTTTCAAACATAAATTGGCTTTTAGAATTACTCGGTTTTGAATAGATATCATGGAATATCATGAAATGGGAGGTTTAGAAAACACACACCGTTTTTGTGGTTTACAGACAGAGGTACGAAAGTTAAACGGTTCAAGAGATTGGGACCTCAAAACATGATATGCGCATAGTTACCATGGGTTCTATTGCAGCCACCACCATTTATTTAATAATAAACTCACTAAGTAATAATAAACTCACTAAGAAATA
Organism: Candidula unifasciata; assembly: GCA_905116865.2. Classification (NCBI taxonomy): domain Eukaryota; kingdom Metazoa; phylum Mollusca; class Gastropoda; order Stylommatophora; family Geomitridae; genus Candidula; species Candidula unifasciata. The sequence goes on from CAJHNH020003724.1 coordinate 316,461, forward strand.
TTAAACTCACTAAGTAATAATAAACTCACTAAGTAATAATAAACTCACTAAGTAATAATAAACTCACTAAGTAATATTAAACTCACTAAGTAATAATAAACTCGCTAAGTAATATTAAACTCACTAAGTAATAATCAACTCACTAAGTAATAATAAACTCACTAAGTAATAATAAACTCACTAAGTAATAATCAACTCACTAAGTAATAATCAACTCACTAAGTAATAATCAACTCACTAAGTAATAATCAACTAAAAAAGTAAAAATTAACTCACTAAGTAATATTCAACTCACTAATTATTAATCAACTAACTAAGTAATAATAAACTCAGTAAGAAATTTGAACTCACTAAGTAATATTAAACTCACTAAGTAATAATAAACTCCCTAAGTAATAATCAACTAAATAAGTAAAAATTACCTCACTAAGTAATATTCAACTCACTAATTAATAATCAGCTTACTAAGTAATTATCAACTCACTGAGTAAAAATTAACTCACTAAGTAATAATCAACTCACTAATTAATTATTAATCAACCCACTAATTATTATTCAACTCACTAATTAATTAATTAATAATCAACTCACTAAGTAATTATTATTCAACTCACTAATTAAATAATAATTAACTCACCAAGTAATAATCAACTCACTAATTAATCAATATTTAACTCACTATGTAATAAATAATCAACTCCCTAATTATTAAATAATAAACTAATTATTTAATTAATAATCAGCTTACTATGTAATTTATAATCAACTCACTAATTAAGTATTAATAAACTCACTAAGTAATAATCAACTCAATAGGTAATTAATAATCTTCTTCTTCTTCTTTCGTTCGCATGAAATAAATTGTCTATATCTGCAAAGCCGTCTCTTGTATGAATTTCACTGTCTTTTGTAATTCACTAAGCGGCCCGTAAAGTTTGACTTCCACAAGGGTCTCTTTTGGCCAAATGTTTTGCCTGAAAGCGTTGAATATAGGACAGTCTTGAAGGATGTGATCTGTTGTTTCAGGTGCCAGTCCACAAGTACACATGGCCGAATGGCCAATCTTAAATTTGTTGTACATGTGGGAGCGAAGTCTATTGTGCCCTGTTCTAAGGCGAAGGATAATAACTTGCTCTGGTCTGTCCATAATATGATAATCATCTTGTGCCAGTTTCGGTGGCATTCTGATTGATTTGATCATTCTCTTCTTCTGTTGATAAGAGACTGGTATGTCAGGTTGTTCTTCAGTTGCACCTTCCTTAGCTAGTTTATCAGCTTTTTCGTTTCCGGGAACTCCACAGTGGGAAGGTATCCACTGCATTACTAATTTACAGCGGTTGCCTAGTTCGGATAATAGTGTCCGTATGCTTGGTAATTTTCCAGACTGGAGTGACTGAAGTACTGCTTTTGCATCTGTCAGGAATACCACTGGTTGTGAAAAATACCCTGTATTTAGTAGTTTCTCTACCGCTATCTTGATGGCTTGAACTTCTGCATCATAGTTGTGACAGTGCTTTCCCGTTGGTAATTTGGCTGTATCCCTGGTATTATTAGGATACTCAATGTACACTCCCGCACCTCCGTTTCTGACTGCGCTTTCTGCTGACCCATCTGTGTAAACACGGACCCAAAGGTTCTGCGGGTATTCATCATCAAGTAAACTGAGGGTGGCTCAGTTGCAGGTAAATCAGTGGTTTGTCTGCCGAGCCGTTTGGCCATGTGGATAAAACTACTTCTCTTTAGTCGTCCCAAAGCTAAATTTTGGAATCTTTCATTCATAGGGTGACTGGGCATACTAAGAAACTTTTCTGCTTGTAAAAGCATCTTGATGTCTCTGCGTTCTCTTAGTGCTTGGGTCATCCCCATTTTCTCCATCACAGCTATAGGTGTTGATTTCATACTGCCTGTGGTAACTCTGAGTGCTTGATTTTGCACTTTGTCTAATTCTTGCAATGTGGTTTTTGATGCCGAACTCCATGCTGTTGATCCGTATTCAAGATGTGGTCGAACACTTTGTTGGTAAACTTTTCTAAGTATTTTCCCGCTAGCACCCCATGTGGTTCCACTTAGTTTTCTCAGAATGGCTACCCTCCTTCTGGCTTTGGTTGCTGCCTTGTTGATGTGTTTTCTCCATGTTAATCTATCATCAAACGTTACGCCGAGGTATGTGGGCTCCTTATCCTCTCTCAGGGGTACTCCATTTATGTGCATGGCGCCTGATTTTTGTTTAGGAGAAAGGGTAAAGAGAGTGGTGCTGCATTTGCCTATGTTGATGCTGACACACCATTTGTCGGCCCATTTAGCCATTGCATCTATGGCTCTTTGTAGCAGTCTGGTGACCACTGTCGCATTTTCATTTGTACACCAGAGTACCAAGTCATCAGCATACATTGCAGCTTTAATTCCATGGGGTAGTTCAGAAAGCAGGTCGTTGATATAGACTAGGAAGAGTGTGGGGGACAGGACACCTCCTTGTGGGACGCCATGGCGCAGCAAAACTTTCTTGCTCTTAAGTCCATCTATCTGTACTCGGGATCTTCTGTTATACAAGTATGCTTTGACCCATTTGTACATACTCCCATTCACCCTGCAGTCTCTCAGTTTCTTCAGTAGACCTTCTTTCCAGACCTTGTCAAAGGCTTTCTTCAGATCTATCCATGCCGTTAGCACTAGCTTCTTTTCCTGGAAGGCATCCTCAATTTCTTGTGAAAGGTAAGTTGTCTAATCTTCTGTGGAGTAGCACTGTCTAAATCCTGCCTGCTGCGGCGTGAAAATGTTTTCACTTTCCAAGTACCATTGGAGTCTAAGGTTGACAATACGTTCCATTGTTTTACAGAGGCAGCTGGTAAGACTGATCGGTCTATAGCTGGAGGCATTAGAACTGTCCTTTCCTGATTTAAGCAGAGGTATTGTGATTGCTTCTCTCCATATTTGAGGAACTTTGCCACTGGTCCAACAATGATTAAAGATCTGTAGCAGCTTTATTTTGGCAGTTGTTCCAAGGTTCTTGATCATTTCGTTGGTGATTCCATAAGTTCCAGGTGATTTTCCCATTCTCAGCTTTGATATTGCTAATTCTAACTCGCTGGATGTAAATGCTGCCACCAGTGCCTCAGGAATTATATCTTTTTGTCTTGTATGTTGTTTGTTTTCTTGAACCTCTCGCTGTTTCTCTGGGCTGACATTAATGTTGCTGTCTTCTGCAAAGGAATCTGCAAAGTGGTCAGCTGCCTGTTTTCTTGTTAGGATGGCTCCCTCTTTGCACAGTGCAATATAACCATGTCTCCCTGTATTCTCATCATTAATTTGCTTAATTAACCTCCACAACTTCCTTGTGTCTCTTTCAAAGTTTAGGGACTTTGTCTTTTCCTGCCAGCTTCTCCGTCTAGCCTGCAGTTTGGCTCTTTGAAATTTGGCCTTTGAATGTTGGTAGTTGTTAAACTGCTCTTGACAAGGTCTGGTTTCAGCCTGTTTTCTTTCTGTTTCCATATTGTTGTGCAGTTGCTCCAGATCGCAATTCCAGTAAGGTTTGTATTGTTTACGCGCACCTCTTGGAACTGCTTCTAGGGCTGCCTGCAGTATGTGTTTGCTCAACTCTTGGACTACTTTTTCTACGTCATTATCTGTGTTAAGATTTTCCAGCAGAACATTTGTGCGAAGCAGATATAACTTCCAGTCTGCCTTCTTAAAATTTCACCTTGGCAGTGTGCTGCTCTCTCTTACAGACTGGCTTTCGATAGTTAGAAAGACTGGCCGGTGGTCACTGCCTCCTAGTTGCTTCCCAACAGTTCTGGTAATATTCAGTTCCATGTCTGCTGAGTGAAAAGCTAGGTCTGGTGTCGAGGTGGTATGCCATGCTCTAGAGTAGAAGGTTGGTGGGTCGGTTGGCTTATTTACGAGGATGAACCTATTCTCATCCTGCCAGTCCTCTAGTTTCTCCCCTCTCTGGTCCATATGATCGTAGCCCCAACTTTGGGAATGGCTATTAAAATCCCCACAAATGATCATTTTTTCATTTATTAGTACAGTATCCAGTGCCTGAGGGCGGTCGCTCGGACAGTAATAGTTGGTCAGATGTAAATCTGTATTTTCTAACTTGAGCTCAAGAGTTTGATACTCAGCACCTTCCATATATGTTTCAATCCGGCCCGCAAGGATGTTATTTTTGACCAGGGTAAGAATTCCACCTTTTCTCCTGTCTTTGCGGTCAGATCGGAAACACTGGTAGCCTCTGATCTTAAAGGCCATATCTTGTTTGAGATACGTCTCTTGTAGGCAGCATACATGTATCTTCTCTTCGTTCAAGACGTTTTCTAATTCTAATTTCTTAGTATTTACTCCCTCCGCGTTCCAGTGCATTATTTTAAAGCTAGCTGTATTTTTTGCTTTTCTGGTTCTACGGGGCATGAGGGGAGGCTTCGAGTATTTGAAGCTGGACTCTTTCTTCTTGTCGTAGGCCGGTAAATCGAACCACGTGTACGTGAGTGGGTCTCATGGTGGAAATCAAACTTATTAGCAGATATAGAAATATTCCCTGTTGCGTTTGTGCGTGGCATCCTGATTGCTGTGGTGCGCCTCCTGGCTGGTTGCCTCCGACTTCAGCACCTTGTTATGCTAGAGTAGACTGGGGTCTTACCCGTGGACTCCCATGTTTATAATGGGAGCGTGGCTCCTACGCGGTTACATTATCGGAATTAGGACACGGCCGCCGCCGTGGCTATTTTGTGGAAATAATTCCGTTATAACACCCAATTAATAATCAACTCACTAAGTAATAATTAACTTACTAAGTAATTATCAACTCACTAAGCAATAATCAACTCACTAAGTAATAATAAACTCACTAAGTAATAATTTACTCACTAAGTAATAATTAACTCACTTAGTAATAATTAAATCACTAAGTAACAATCAACTCACTAAGTAATAATAAACTCACTAAATAATAATCAACTCACTAAGTAATAATGAACTCGCTAAGTAATAATGAACTCATTAGGTAATAAACAACTCACTGAGTAATAATCAACTTACTAATTAATTAATAATCAACTCACTAAGTAATAATCAACTCACTAAGTAATAATAAATTCACTAATTAATAATTAACTCACTAAGTAATATTTAACTCAATTTGTAATTATAAACTCACTAAGTAATAATCAACTCACTAAGTAATAATCAACTCACTAAGTAATAATGAACTCACTAAGTAATAATCAACTCACTAAGTAATAATGAACTCACTGATAAATTAATAATCAACTCTCTAAGTAATAATGAACTCACTAAGTAATAATCAACTCACTAAGTAATAATCAACTCACTAAGTAATAATCAACTCACTAAGTAATAATGAACTCACTAAGTAATAATCAACTAAGTAATAATCAACTAACTAAGTAATAATCAACTAACTAAGTGATAATCAACTAAGTTATAATCAACTAACTAATTAATATTCAACTAACTAAGTAACAATCAACTGATTAAGTTATAATCAACTAACTATCAGAGCGATATCAACTAACTATCAGAGCGATGTTCATTCTCATACTTACTTCCGAGCACAGATCTGATATTGTTATTAACGGCTATTGTTGTCTCTGCTTCCCCGTTCTGAAAAGTACATCATTTAAACTTAAACTGTTTTAATACACTTTGCTAAATTGTGCAACACAACTATCCATACGCTAATTCGTTTTATGAAACTTGAAATTTGATAATAATCTACGTCAAAAACACAGATCAAGGCATTTGAACTCAATTGAACACTTCCCATGCAGGGAACAATCACAAACACCCATTCAACCTCCTTACAAACAATCACGAACACCCATTCAAGCTCCTTACGCGAAAGAAACCAAATATATTTTTTAGACCGCGTAACGCAAACAACATATTCTCCAAGGATAGGTACTGAAATTTCAAGATTTGGAATTCAGAATGTTGCTAATGTGGACAGACAATTTTAGAACGTTGCTTATGTGGACAGACACATTCAGAATGTTGCTTATGTAGACAGACAATTTCAGAATGTTGCGCATGGAGACAGACAACTTGAGAATGTTGCTCATCTGAAGAAACAACTTCATAATGCTGCTTATGTTGCCAGACAACTTAAGAATGTTGCCTTTGTGAACAGTCAACTTCAGAATGTCACTTATATGGACAGAAAACTTCAGAATGTTGCTTTATTTGGACAGACAACTTCAGAATGTTGCTCATGTGAACAGATAACTTTAGAATATTGCTCATGTGAACAGACAACTTTAGAATGTTGCTCATGTGGAGTGACAACTTCAGAATTTTGCTCATGTGGACAGACAACTTCAGTATGTTGCTCATGTGGACAGACAACTTCAGTATGTTGCTCATGTGGACAGACAACTTCAGAATGTTGCTTATGTTGACAGACAACTTCAGAATGTTGCTCATGTGGACAGACAACTTGAGAATGTTGAATATGTGGACAGACAACTTGAGAAAGTTGCTTATGTGAATAGACAACATGAGAAGGTTATGTGAACTGACAACTTCTGAATGTTGCTCATGTGGACTTACAACATCAGAATGTTGCTCATGTGGACAGACAACTTCAGAATGTTGCTCATGGGTTCAGACAACACAGAATACTGACATGTGCTACAGACATGCTGTATACATGCAGTAAGGAGATCCTACGTTTGACTGGCAGGCATTGCATCAAGCACCATAATTTTATCAAGAGTATCATTTATAATATTCGTAAATGTATACAATGTCATGCATTTAATTTAACATATTTTGTAGCTGTGCACGCATACACGCAAAAATTATCAACACGAACAGAAGGCAACTTGTGTATTTAACACAATAATATAATGAGAAAACTCCACATGGGAGCAATCACAGCAGGAGTCTTTCGGTCATCGGTAGAAGATCCTCTATCGACAATGGTTTTGGCCCGTTACCATCCTAAACAATCATATAAGGTAGACCATACCTGGGTCATGACGTCAGGCCCTAGTATCTCCTGCTGCACCTAACCGGACACGTTTCGAAGAGACGAAGGTGAATCAACAGGTACTGTGGTGAGACTTGGTTCCTTTGTCGGTGATGGTTTGTTGCCACGACAAATGTGACCAGACATATTTAACACTCAATGAGCCTATTAAAAACAGATGCGGCAAGGAACACTCGACGACATATGTCACACTATATACTTTATAACCCCATGTGGTCTTCTCAATTAATATGACTGGCAGGGAGAATGAACCGAAAAAAGATCTACGTTTCTGGTCAGGAATTAACTGTTGACAACGAAAAAAAAAAAAAAAAACTGTTCACTTTACTTTGAGAAGGGTTCACTTTTTATTGGAAGAAAAAAAAAGTGTTTAGTTTGATTTGAAAATCTTCGTAGACAGTTTGAAAATGGTTCGGTTTGGTTTATGAAAATTTCCGATTTAAAGCTTACACGGTGCACCATAAACTTGTCATATTCGTCCTTGTAGGTATGTGTATAGATTCGTCGTATGGGTTCAAAAGCCCCATTTTAAGGGCAAAAAGACTAGATTTACTGCTCCCCTAACTAGCATCTGTCTGAGAGGTAAGA
>CAJHNH020003724.1:326554-371554 GCA_905116865.2 Candidula unifasciata
AAGTCTGTACTTCAAAGAACATTGTTAGATAGTCGAAGAAAGGAGGACAAAGAAAAACCTGGAATAACAACACCAAGAAATAGACAGGACTTAGTATCATACATTTATTCATCAAGCAAAAGACAGAAAGTTAGCCGGTTTTATGTGCTAGTGCTTCCAGCTATGCCCCTCTACGACCTTATGGGTCAAGGGTTGTCTTATTGTCTTAACTTATGTAGTGTATGACAAAACCAGAGGAAACAAACTTACCAGCCTGCAGTCAACACAGTGGTCACAGAAAAGGCGGGCTACTACCACTAATAACTGCAATGGCCCCAGTAAAGCCTTCATTTTGAAACGCTTGTGGAATCTCTGTGGTGGATGTGCGATTTAATGTTACGTCGAAAGATCTGAACAAAAGTTTACAACTGAATTGGCTGGCTACGTAGTTAATGTAAAATTCGATAATGAGGTCTAGGCAATTTATGGGACTTTTCGCCTACAAAACACACACACACACACACACATACACATATACACACGCACATACACATTTCCATATGCCGACTAATTTTTCCATGACACTTCAACTCCTATATAGAAGATAGATGTGAAATATGTTTTAGTATAGGAAAAATAGTTTGGCTTTTACCCAGTTTTGCTGACTCATTTTGCCAGTATTGAAGCGGAAGTACCGTAAACAGTTCTGTTGCCCAAGTACTGAATTGAGGGCATGGTAGGAAACTGTGTGGCTGCTGATTTCATTTTTAAATTATTTACGACTGATGCCCAGGTGGTTTGGATTGTAAACTGCAGATTCAGAAAATTGCGAGTGGCTGGGTATTACGGAACTGTTGGGCGATATTGCCTGTGCAGATATGGATCTGTTGTAACTGCTACTTCAATCGATGAAGAAAAGCGATCCTAGTTGCGGCATGGATGTGCAGGCATTTTTTGATTGCGGCCATGTGCATTTAATGCGGGTTTTCGCTATCGACTTCAAGGAGACGACAGTCAATTCCAGTGTTTCCCAAACTTGTCTTGGTCGCGGTGCCCTAACCTAAGTAAAAGTATGACAATTCGTGTCTTTGTTAAAATAATTATGAAGCTTTAACACTATTTCGTGGCGCCCCTGTGAATAGATTGCGGCTACCCGGGACGCCGCGGAGCACAGTTTAGGAATCACTGGTCTATTCCAACTTTTGATTACCCGTGGACAGTTATGGACATTTTGTGTGGTTTTCGATAGCAATTATGTGGGAAGTGATCCATTTGTGGTGAAACTGGAGCTGGGATTACCCGATTAAATGATATGTATGATTAATATTCACACGCTTTCCTACAAATGCTTTATAGTAGTGCAACTTGGTCAAACTTATTTGCACTAGGAGAAACAATTAAATAGCTCTATATGCAATGTCTAAGAAGAATACTTGGCATTGAGTGGCATGACAAGATCATAAACACGATGGTATTGGAAAGAGCTTATACATAAACATCTTCTCAATGCTCAGACTAAACTAGGATTACCAGATTACCAGATTACCAGATATATATATATATATATATATATATATATATATATATATATATATATATATATATATATATAGAAGTATAGCAAAGCCAGTGATATTCTCAAAAATCTCTCCAGCGTGAAATTCTAGTGATGGTCTTGTTCACGCGTGTCTGTAGGAAAGCAAAGATCTGCCACTGTGTCCATAAATACGTTTTTCTGGGACCGAGTCGCTTGACAGGTCTTCACTACAGGCTCACTCGAATGATTACGAAGTCTTCGGTGGCTTTTCACTCACACAGAAACACAAACACACACACACGCACACAAACACTCACACATACCCAATACTTCAAAGCCAACACATCTGTTCCTGAAACTATACAAGATGATCCCGAACACAATGTTGCATTTAATGGCAAGGACGGAAGGACAATATATAGGTCTTGCCCTTTAAGTTCCATATCTTTCAGTTCGAACAGCGGATCAACATCATGGCACACGGGTAGTAACCCATAAGTGGTCCATTCTTCTTCTTACTTAACTCTTAGTCCGAAGAAGCTCAACACAATGCACAGGGTCTGCGAGGATCCTGAAATACTTTGTATACATAGTTTTAACTCCAAATTTTGCTAGGGCAGCTTAGTTAAGCTACTCATTTCGATGTCCGCCAAAGGATTTTCTACGTACTCATCAATGCACACTGGCGTCCAGTCTCACTACGTAGACACCAGGGAGAATTACTAAAAGTCCAAGTCCACTTAAAAATATCCCAGCCCTTACCGGGGATTGAACTCGGAGCTTCCATATACCCTATGCGCCCAAAGGCGTTGAAAAGGGACCTTTACTTTTTTTTTATATGTTTTTATGAAAAGGCAATAAGGATATCCAACTAGGAATAGAAAAGATATTAGGAACAACAGAGAGGAAAGAACACTAGTGAGTTTAGATCATATTATTTTCTTCACCCTCTGTTCAGGCCAATCGCAAAACGGTATTTATGAAATAATACAAAGTTTATGTAACTGCTTTGCTGATTCTACCAGCGAAAGTGGCTTAGGCGTTGCGAGTCCGACTCGTAATTCCAACATGCCGCTGTCGAAACCCACTGCTGGCTGCATTGATTTTTATCATGGTATGGGGCGTTGCAGGTCGACCCAGCCTAAAATGGGTACCATGATGTATGTCTCACCTAGTGCCAATTCATCTGTAAGTATATGGTTGCTCTTCCCATATACCTGATGCGTCTAATGGCCTAAAAATATGAGGATCTTTACTGTTCTCCACTTTACTAACTTTTGCTGATTCTACAGAAAGATGGAACACCCTGAACACATTTTCCCACACGAAGGTAGGCACAGGCTATGAGACACACTAGGCCTCTCATCAACTCTTCCACTCCGTTAATTTCCTACACACAGTGGAACTTACATCCTCTACAACAGTGATTCTCAACCTTCCTATTGTCGCGACCCTGTAAAACAGTTCCTGATATTGTGGTGACCCCCAGCTTTTAAATTACTTTCGTTGCTACTTCGTAACTTCAGTGAATATGTGTTGTCCAATGGTCGTTGAGGACACCTGTGAACGGGTCGTTTGACCCCCAAATGGGTCGCGATCAATAGGTTGAGAACCGCTGCTCTACAACATCCTTCCTTGTACGCCCATTACAACTGTTCTTGCAAATCAAAAGCGGCGCTTGATATGCCAAACTTATCCAGTTTAATTCATTGATTCATTGATGTTGAGATCTTTTAGGGTGTCAGTTTTGTTCTTTCTACACTCTCCCCTTACCCCCACCCCACCCCCACCCAACCCTTTCGTTCTGTATCTGGTAATCATTCCAACATTGGACGGGGACGGGACAGGAGGTGGACGCTTATTACCAGACTGAATGCACTCACGTGTTTGTGGAAGACTAACAGGCTTTACTGAACAATAACAAGAACAATGCAAAGAAATAAATACCTGGATGATTTGAATAAATGAAATGGGTGAAACAGGAGCACCGAACTGATTGGAATCTGCTGAAAGTATCAGGTGTGGAAGTATAATCGCCTACGCTTATCGCTAGGGAACAGTATGATGATCATGATGACTATAGATGATACTGATGGTGGTGATGATGATTTAATAATAATGCACTCAAATTCAGATTTTCTCTTCTCATATCTGACTCAGTATTTTGAAGAAGTTTCTGATTAGGCTTGTTCTTCTTGAAATATGAATCCTAATACCAACAAGGGGTAAACACTTGTTGGCTCATCTGTACTAAACAGACCAGGACGTTAACTGGTTTCTCTAAACATGGTATCCCATTCTTTACTTTTTTCTCTAGGGATTATTATATTTCTATCATCATCATCATCATCATCATCATTATCATATCCATCATCATCATCATCATCATCCCCATCATCATCATCATCATCATAATTACCATCACTATCACCATCATCATCATCATCATCACCATCAAAATCCTCATCCTCTTCATCCTGTCTCAACATTATAAATCGCTATATTCGTAGAATTGTTTCTGAGCAGCGTTTGTTTTGTATTTGTATTTGTGGTGGCGGCGTTAGCGTAGTCGATAAAAGATTGGCTGTCAAATCCAGCAGCAACTCGCTGCAGCCAACGGCTGCTATTCGAAACCAGGCTGTTTTCGGGGTTCACCCAGCTTCTAGGAAATGGGTCCCAGAGTCAACACTCTAGGGTAAATGGAAGAACGTCGCTGTAGCTACAGAGTTGCGTGCGGACGGCGACACAGGCTTACCGTTTTTTTATCTGCTGTCCTTTCTGGTGGCAGAGCACTTATGGTTTATAACCGTGTGCAATGAAAACCAGTTAACATCTCCCGACTTTTCCTTCACCTTTACTGTGACATTATTAATTATATTGTTATCTGTTAGAGCAGGTGGGTGTATTTATAACTCTATGCTAATATCAAACTGACAACTGGAAAGTACTGCACCACTACATGAGGGAAGATGCATGGAAGAGCAGATTCCATGGATACTGTCAGTACTAGAGTGGCGTGTAGTAAAGAATCTCTGACACTAATACGATTGCGTGACTTCGGAGTGAAGACTAGGGATGCATTACCGTTCCGTTTTGGAGGTAAAGATGGGAGACATTAAAACGAACTTCTCATGGGCAACTCACTCACACTGGACTACATGTTACTTCGTAACCTTTTTGTGACGCCCTATTTTAACCGTTTTACATGGATCGGTTTCTACGACGTAGGCGTTGAGAACACGCTTCGTAGTGCCGGGGTACTGGGTTCCATCCCAGCTGCAGGCGATTTGATGACAGACTGTCTTGCGTTGGGTTCGACAGTGGCTTTGATAGCCGAGAGTTCAGAAAGTAATGGCAAATTACTAGTGGGAAATTTGCCTAAAAAAATCGCAACAGGTAAAACATGATGATGGTTCTGTAACGTAGTGTAAAGGATACACGATTAAATTTGTATATGTGTATGTGTATAAATATATATATATATATAGTAAATATGTAGCTGTCTGACTCTCTTCCTTGAGATTTTGATCTTGCATACAGTAATCCTGGATGTGAACAGCTTTAAAATCTATTTGTTTCTTGTAGGAACACATCATTAGAGGTACCTTAGGATAGCTGCTGTGTCTGAGGAGTGAGCACGCATGGAGCTGGCCAGTGTGTACTGACCTGTGGTAGCATACCTTAATGAAAATCTGTGAGCTGTTTGGGAGCGAGTGAACAGTGTGGAGGCACAGATAGATCATCACGGTCTGAGTTGAATGGTACTGCGAGGAGTGACCAGGGGATATTGCCGACGATCAACGCTTAAGAGAATATTGATTACATCTAGACTGTTCCCGTATCATTAAAATAGAAACAGCGCTTGCTTTTGATGGTATGGAAGGAGTGCTAATGGGAATGTCACAAGCGTTGTGCTTTCAATATTCTTAACCAAATATTGAACATGGGATATCATGGCAATACAGCAATTAAAGCTACCAGGCAATATTTAGTTTACGACTACACCAGTGGTTGTAGTCCAGATAAAAAAAAAAGTAAAGTTCCCTTTTCACGCCTTTCGGCGCATCGGGTATATGGGCAGAGCGTCCCATATTTTTTCAGACCATCAGCACTCTGTGGGTAATGTGGTCAGCATTACGCCGGCTGTCTTTACTTTCCCAGGACAGCCCATCCTGGTGCCCATTTTAGGCTGGGTCGACCTGCGACGTCCCATACCACGACAAAAATCCACGCAGCCTGCAGTGGGTTTCGATCGCGGTATGCTGGCTTACGAGTCGGACTCGCAACGCCTTAGCCACGGACGCCGCTTGTAGTCCAGATGCAAGATCCGAAAAGCGTACGCCATATTTAAAGTTTCTACAAATACTTTATTACACTCGACAAAATGTGTTTTAACAACTGGTAATAAACCTCTGGACGAGGGTTTCGATTGGTGTGTAGTTGATAAACAAGATCATCGTGTTTATAGCACTAATTGCCAACACGTGCAATCGTTTTGTATGTGCGTTCAAGTGCTAAAAATACGTTAACAAATATCGATTGTCAAAAAACACATTTGACTATTTAAATCTGATAAATGAAGTGGAGTTCCGTGTGGACTCGAACCTGCTGCCTCTTAATAATGACATTCCATTCTATTGTGACCGATGATCGACTCACTCACATGTGTCATAGCGACACATTCATTCGATTGGCATTATCTGTCACACAATGGTTAATCTCGAATCATATTTTTTTTTTCACAGACGCCTTTTCCTCAAGACATCTAGAAAACTATCACTCTGTGCTCTACTTGTCTGTTTCGCTTTCATGTCAGAATTTTAATTTGTTGTAAGATTTTTAAACCAATCTTATTTCATATTCAACAGCTCCAGAGTGTCTACTTTAAATATCTCTACCCATCTGTTACTGCTCATCTGTTTCCTTTAGCCCTTTAGCTTATGTTTGAAGTAAATTGTTTTGTTTTGTTGTTGTTGCATTTTTGACATTTGCAAATTATGCGGCTGCACTCTGCAGTCAAATGTCAATTCTTCCCCGCCTCCCCCCCCCCCCCCACCCCACCCCACCAAGTAATAAAGGAGCTGTCTTTAACAGTTAACGTGCATTAATATCACAACAGTTTAAAAGAGAGTAGATGTTCATACATGAATGAAATAAAAATTGAACCACGAGTATATCACTGATTGTGTGTGTGTGTTTTTTTATTATTTTATTTTAATGGAAGAAACCACGCCCTTCTCTATTTATAGGCCAACTGGGTCAAAGGGGATTTCCGTTCTTGTGCAAGAATTGAGTCCCTCTGTGTTAACAGTTTTTATCGAGGAGATGTATACACTAATTGAACTACAGTTTCATTAATTTTTAACATATTTTATAGAACTATACGTCATTTTTAAGGTAAATATGTGTGCTATTTAAATATAACAATAAAGGCTCTTACAGACAAACAAAAATGCTTTCGCTACAGGCAACATGAACATAAACATCAATAACGTGTAGAAATAGACTGAAACTTATTCCAGCAAAAGTAAAGAAATATCAGTGCTAACTCTTTGATTCTGAGAGGGTACTGTTGCATCGGAGGAGCCGTGCGGGGGGAAGGGGCGGGGGGTTAAAATTTGTATTTTATCAAATTTAGCACATACAAATACTGCTGTGAAACATACACAAGACTGAAATTCAGAATTAGATGAACAACCAGAAGTTTACAGCCAGTGTTTGCGAAGCAGAAAATTCACAAAAATGAACACAGACTATACAACTGCAAATGTGGACAAGAAGTAGGTGAACAACCAGAAGTTTCTCACAGTGTTTGAGAGCAGACAATTTACAAAAATTAACCTAGACCGTACAACTGCAAATGTGCATAAGAAGTAGATGAACAACCAGAAGTTTCTGCCAGTGTTCGCGAGCAGAAAATTTACAAAAACTAACATAGACCGTACAACTGCATATGTGCATTAGAAGTAGATGAACAACCAGAAGTTTCTGCCAGTGTTCGCGAGCAGAAAATTTACAAATATGAACACAGACTTTACAACTGCAAATGTGCATAAGAAGTAGATAAACAACAAGAAGTTTCTGCAAGAGTTTACAGCCAGTGTTCGTGATGCAGAAAATTCACAGAAATAATAATATTATCAGTTTATTTCTACAATATATAATTGTACTATTAGTCAACAATAAGTAAAGAGGCAATGAGTGACTTGCTGTTAGAGGTTAGTTAGTAAATAAAATATAGTTTTTATGCACTTACCCAGAGCTCTGAAATATCTTGAGACAATTTATTCACAATTTGATTTCTACATTCAAAGTAGAAAAAGAATAAATAGCCAGTTCCAAAAAGTCCATAATACTGACTAGAAACAGTGACATACACATCACAACACGACTGTCTTCCGTGAATTAAAATTAAAACTTAAATTGCTGTATATCCACTTTACAATATCCGCTTGTTGATTTGTAATACGAATACGTTTAGAACACAGGGCTTTGTAAACATAACACAATGCAACACGGAAACGCTTCCAGTAACCTATTTTCGAGGGGACTCCTCCAAAATGTACCGTGATTCAGTTGTCGGGACCAAAATAAATAGCTCAAAATGGGCGTTGAAGAAACACTGCTAGTGTTGTCACCCCCGCGACTGCCTTATGCAAGCCACTAAAATTTGCTGGGACTGACAATGTTTTACGAGTTTTCAAGTGGGGCAGGGAAAGGCATATTGTTTGGTTTTCCATGTCACAGGAACCGAGAGCGTATAGACTGACCCATGGCTGCTATAGTGTGTCCACTAGCGTCTGTTTGCAAATAGAAATGTCAAGCGTTATGCTAAGCGACTACTAACTTCCCTGAACAATTCGGACCGTTTCAGGCAGGGGAAATTGCTGCATAAATATTTGCTAACACGAAAACGGTCAGCCAGTATGGGTTATATCATTTGCGAACACCGTGTTCTGAAGAAGTGACTGTTAAATTCTTTACACACACACACACACACACACACACACACACACACACACACACACACACACACACACAAACCACAGAGCAGTCCATGCTGAAATTTGTTTTCTATTTGATCTCATACTGAATATAAAAGAACTTCTGTTTCGAATTTGATTCTTCTTATAATCAGTGGTAGCCATATTTGCCTACATCCTTCTCCTTAGTATTCTGCCAGCCTTATATGCTATAAAGCTTCTTCCATATCATCACTCCACTAACCAACAGCCTGCTCTGTTAACCACTTGTTTTTTTCTTAATCATCGATGTATACACAATGGGAGCAGAGTTAAAATTCGGCGACACAAGCCCTCCTTCAACAAAACGATAGGGCAAAGGGGATGGATGAGGAGGGAGGCTCATGTGTCTTTAGTCATGGTTCAAGTATCCCTGCTCAAACAAATCGATGCCTGCCTATGATCTCACAGTGTGAAAGATGGGAGTTTGGAAAGGCCGAATGTAAGACAGGCCTGCGTACCTAATTCGTAACCCTTTGAGAATAAAGTTCGTTCGTTCATTCGTTCCTAGATTGTACATAACATTTGAGACGGTAATTTCAGCTTTGAAGGCGTTCGCGCTATCTATCGTTGTGGGAAATAACACACAGATTAATACTACAGCAATAAACCATTCGAGCATCTATCATTTAGTACTGACAGCCATAATTCAATAGCACAATTGCCTGTGTAGATTTCCATCAAACGCCTTTAATGTTCTACTGCTTATAGTAATTCAACTATTATAGCGTCACTGCTGTTGTCAACACAGCTTATTGCCAACATCTCAAGGCAGAACCATTTTCTTTCTGTCCCCTGTAATATGAAACTGAAGTTTGCTATAATCAGTATGTGGCCGTTCTCTGTGCTAACATACGTCATGTTGCTGTCCTTAATCGGCTGCTACAGTAACATCCTAATGGTAAGTATTTTTTTAGCGTTTATTATACGTGTCATTGTTCTACGGTTAATCACGTGCCCTTTACAGGACGATGCAGAACCAACCAAATCATTCGTTGTCGTTTTTATAGATACGTTTAACGTTCATTCGTTTGCATTGCTTTCTAAACGGTCAGCTCTTTGTACCACTATCGAAACCACCGCAAGACAAACCATACGCAGCTGGGATCGAACCCGATACCCTGGTATCACACAGTGCGGCGCTTTTTTTTTTAAATCATAGAAGCGCATTACGCATAGAGGCTGGACTTAATTATTTATTAGAAAAACTAATTTAAAATTTAAAGACATGAAAAAGAAAGATCATTGGACATAATTGTATGTTTCTGAATCTGTAAGTTAAAGACTTTTTATGTAAAACAGTTGCTACATAAATGTAGTAGTAGTAGTAGTAGTAGAAGTAGTAGTAGTAGTAGTAGTAGTAGTAGTAGTAGTAGTAGTAGTAGTAGTAGTAATAGTAGTAGTAGTAGTAGTTGTTATTGTTGTTGTAGTAGTAGTAGTAGTTGTAATACATTTTAGTCCACCAGCATATCAAACAAGCGATAAACACCCCATGCGGATGAGGATCAACCGTGGAGAGGTCCCGGAAACCGCATTCAGCCATTTGACCATATTATGGCCGAGCGCGGGTGCCCCCCCCCCCCCCCCCCAAAAAAAAAAAAAATAACTTACTAAAAATTGCATCCTACAAGTTAATTTGTAGGTAGTAGACTACACATAAATGTACCACTAGCTCAAGAAAATTATTTCAGAGATATTATACAATGTTTGGGTAACTAATTAACACATAACGAACTGTGTGATAAAAGTTGCTAACCGTCATAATGGTGACAATGTTTATAATTCTTATTTCAGGAAGGGCACGCAGAGACATCTGTGAACAAAACAGACAGCTATATACAAGGTAGAAATTTGTATAAGAGAGCATCTGACATGGATAGTGAGTATTCTATTATTATCCTGAGTGTTGCAAATATAATTAACTAGTCTCTAATCAGGTCCATAAGTGAACCAAACAAGTATAACACTTTAACCTATGACAAGGGGTTTCGTTCGTTCATTGGCAAGAGATTTTAATGGAGAAGGCATGCGCAATTCAAGGTCTAATGGCTTTTATCCACTCTTGCTGAAACCTTCATCTTTAAATGGTTCTCGTCAATTACCTACTACGATGATAGAATTTCAACCCCCAGCTGGAATCTGAATATTACAAAAGAAGTTTGATTAATTATATATTGCAATTCCAATGACGGACTGTTGGCGTTGGCAGCTACTTACTCTTCTCAGCCCCTCTTCTCCC
Source organism: Candidula unifasciata (assembly GCA_905116865.2). Taxonomy (NCBI): domain Eukaryota; kingdom Metazoa; phylum Mollusca; class Gastropoda; order Stylommatophora; family Geomitridae; genus Candidula; species Candidula unifasciata. Next base: position 337,332 of record CAJHNH020003724.1, read on the forward strand.
ACGTAATTGGGAAATGAAGCCCCATTCACCCTTTCTGTCTCCTTCTCAGGACCCCTTGGTGTATGTGATGACATCTGCTCTCTTAGAGTTGTTGAGTATCAGCAGTTGGACCTTTATGTCTCCACGTCCCGCAGCCCATTCCCTGCATTTTCTTACCAAGGTGATTACCACCTTGAGCATCTCTTCACTGCTGACGTGTACTTTTACCTATCCCTCTCCTCGGCCAATCTCTTTCATGTTACAGACTCCTTTGATTGTCTGTGTAGCTAGTCCATTAAGGATCTTCTGTGGCTAAGGCGTCGCGAGTCCGACTCGTAGTTCCTGCGTACCGCGATCGAAAACCACTGCTGGCTGCGTTAATTTTTATAATCGTATAAGGCGTCGCAGGTCTACCCAGCCAAAAATGGGTACTAGGATGGCTGTCCTGGTGAAGTAAAGACAGCCTGTGTAATACTGACCACATTACCCACCCAGTGCCGATTGTTCTGTAAAAATATGGATGCTCTTCCCATATGCCCGATGCGCTTAAGCTGTGAAAAGGGACAATTATTTTATTGAGGATCTGCCTTTCTAAAATATCTTATCCTTCACAGTGTCCCATCCCCTCTGCAAGATATGTTCTGTATTACGTGCAACTTTAAGATAGTACCCAGCTTGCAGTAATCTATATCTGTCAACACTGACTGACATAGAAAGAGTTTATCTCAAAAACGGAACTGCTGTTTCCATCGTGCACACTGAAATAGTTCACGGCCGACTCTATTTATAGGCCAAATAGGTCAACGGGGATTCCTGTTCTTGTGCAAGAATGGAGTCCCTCTGTGTTAACAGTTTTTATCGAGGAAATGTATATACAAATTAAAATAGTTTCATTAATTTGCTACATATTTTATAGAACTATATGTCCCTTTGAAGGTAAATAGGAGTGCTATTTAAATACAACAACACTTGCTCTTACAGACAAACAAAAATGCTTTTGCTACAGTCAACATAATTATAAACATAAATAACATATAGATATAAACTAGAAGTTATTCTAGCAAAAGTAAAGAAATATTAGTACTAACTCTTTGATTCTGAGACTGTATTGCATTAGAAGACCACAGAGATGGGGTGTGTGTGTGGGGGGGGGGGGGGGGTTGACATTTGTACTTTATCAAGTTTAGCACATGAAAATACTGCTGTGAAACATAAACATACCATACATACATATATATAAATGATTGATGGTTATTAATACTACTACAACATATAATTATACTGTTATTTAATAATTAGTAAACAAGCTCAGTCAATATGAAATTGATATGTGCAATAATTTTTCACCCAGAACAGTTTTCTCAACAGTACTTACTAAATATTTATCCTCAAGTTACAAATAGCAAAAACAAATTTGTCCAGTTTCATGTTGTTGGATGAAATCAGTTCCTTATTATTGTGAATTTTTTGGTAACTGTTTAAAAATACATCACACATATTCTGAATACTGCACGCAACAACGCGTATAAGTATCATGAATGGTATACTATTTTGAAAGGTGATTAAAGCACATTAAAAAAGACCATATAACTGCAAATGCTGTGCAACATACACATATCAAACACAAAAATGCCCACATAGATACTGGGTTTCGGTGTTCAAAACAGTGTCTGGAACAAGACTAAAGTTGATAAAGAACCAAAAGTTTCTGCTACAGTTTACAGCCAGTGTTTGCGGTTAGCGGGGTAGGGGTATCCCCTATCAAAGGAGAAGTAAGACGCCTCCTTTCCTCCGCTAGTCTACGGGACACCCTTGGGCAAGGTGGAGTACCCGTTTAGCCCCCCAATCAGGGTTACGTGAAGCCATGGAAGCAGGTGGTGGATGGAGTGTAAGAGCAGCCGACAGGTATTGTTGGTTATGGTCTGCACTCTGCGGTGATAGGCAGATGATCTCATCAGTAGAGACAATGGCTATGGCCACCGACTAGTATAGTCACTGCTCAGGAGGAAAGCAACGGCAAACTACCTTCTGCAAATTTTGCCAAGAATCCATAACAATCATGAAAGAAAACATAACACAGAAGAGATCTGGTGGTGAGACTCCCAGGCCAGGCAGATCAGATAACACTGGGGAAGAGTGTGATACAGGGGTCAGTACTAGTAATCGTGATGACGGAGTTAATCCTGACTGTGTTACCAAGGAAATCCACTGTGTCAGACTAAGAAACAGAATGCGAATAGGAACGTGGAATGTGAGAAGTCTGTATGAAGGAAAGCTTAAAGTAGTATGTGATGAGATTGAAAGATTAAATATTCAGATCTTAGGAATTTGTGAACATCGTTGGAGTGGCAAGGGACATTTTATCAATGAATATGGAAGCTTTTTCGTATATTCTGGTAGAGATGTAAGAGGCCAGAGCGGAGTGGCATTTTGTTTAGATAAAACAACAGCAAAATCTATTATGGGATATAATCCAGTTAGTGATAGAATCCTAACTATCAGACTTTAAAAAAAACATAACTTTCATGCAGGTATATGCACCAACTTCAACAGCAGAGGAGGGCGAAATTGAAGATTTGTATGCCATACTGCAAGACACATTAAATAAAATTTATCAGAATGATATAATAATAATAATGGGAGATTTTAATGCTAAAGTAGGTACAGGCAGAGCTGAAAATGATAGACACGTTTTAGGAAAATTTGGATTGGGTAATAGAAATGAAACAGGAGAAAAATTGATTGAATTTTGCATAGAAAATGGATTAACAATAGCTAACACACTTTATAAACAACACCCTAGAAGGCTTTTCACATGGACATCCCCTGACGGTGTTACCAAAAATCAGATAGATTACATTTTAATACAAAGAAGATGGAGATCGGGCGTAACATCTGCAAAAACCCTGCGAAGTGCAGATTGCGATACAGATCATCAGTTACTAGAAGCAGATCTGAAATTAAAACTCAAAAAGCTTACCCGAGAACCAAGGCCATTTCGATTTGATCTCACAAAAATACCAGATGCATACAACGTAGAAGTGAAGAACCGTTTTGAGGTCTTGATGTCTGTACAAGAGGAAATGACACCTGATGAACTGGCGGTACAAGCTAGGGATATCTTGATAACAGCAGCTAAAGACTTAATACCCACCAGGACTAAGCAACATAAATCATGGATCACACCATACACGTTAGAACTAATAAAACAACGAAGGGAACTGAAAAAGAAAGGAGAAACCAATGACAGTAGGATGAAGTATACATTTTTAACACGAGAAATAAGAAAGTACACAAGAAGGGATAAAAATCAGTATGTACAAGATTGCTGTCTTAAAATAGAGCAGCCTCATAAAAATGGAAGAGATCACGAAATGTTCAAGGAAATGAAGTTATTGACAAGAAATTTTCAACCTCAATTAAATGTTATTTGTGACAGGTTGGGAAATACTTTAACAGAATCTAGACAAATTCTAGGAAGATGGCAGGAATACTGCAGCGGAATGTATGATATGAATGACAGTGAGGATATGAATGATATACATGAACCAGTAACAGTAGAGGCAGAACCTGAACCTTCATTAGATGAAATTTCATGGGCAATAAGGAGCCTGAAAAATGGTAAATCACCTGGATGTGATGAGATACCAGCTGAATTGATTAAAGCGGGAGGAGAAGAAAGCATAAAAATCTATCATGCATTATGTGAAAAGATATGGAAATATGGTATTTGGCCAAAAGACTGGAAGAGAACTATCTTCATTCCAATACCAAAAAAAGGGTGACCTGAAATTATGTACAAACTATCGAACTATTGCCCTGATCAGTCATGCAAGTAAAATTCTACTAAAAATTATAATGAGAAGACTGCATAAGAAAATGGAAGAAGAGATTAATGTAGCTCAGGCTGGATTTAGACAGGGAAGAGGAACAAGAGATCATATATTCAATATTCAATGAAAGAAATTAAACGGCGACTATCAATTGCTCTTCAAAGACTAAAACAACTGAATAAATTATGGAATTGTACAGATAGAATTACAAAGGTCAGATTTTTAAGAGCATGCATCTTTCCCATTGCAACATACGCCTGTGAGACCTGGACACTTACTAAACAAGCGGAACAGCGCATAAATGCATTTGAATATAAATGTTACAGACAGGTTCTAAGAATATCTTGGGTAAAGAAAAGAACAAAGGCATCCATACTTCAAGAGCTGAATATTGAAGAGGGTTGGCTAGTAAAGACAATAAAATAAAGAAAATTGAAATATTTTGGTCACTTGAAACGTCATGGAAGTCTAGAGAGAACAATAATGGAGGGAAGAGAGGAAGAGGAAGGCCAAGGAGAAGATGGGTGCAGGATGTGGCAGATGATCTCCAGATGGGTGTATCAGACGCAGGACATCTTGCTCAGGATAGGAAGGTTTTCCGGAGGGTTGTTATGGCAGCGAGGTTCCGCGAGGGACATGCTACTGTATGAATGAATGAATGTTTGCGAAGCAGTAGACGATTTACAAAAATGAACACAAACAATACAACTGCAAAAAAGCATAAGAAGTAGATGAACAACCAGAAGTTTCTTCTAGAGTTTACAACCAGTGTTCGTGAAGCAGATGGTGATTCACAGAAATGAACACAGACCATACAACTGCAAATGTGCATAAGATGTAGATGAACAACCAACAGTTTCTGCCAGAGTTTATAGCCGGTGTTCGTGAAGCAGAAGATGATTGACAAATATGAACACAGACCGTAGAACTGCAAATATGCATAAGAAGTAGATGAACAACCAGAAGTTTCTGCAAGAGTTACAGCCAGTGTTCGCAAAGCAAAAGTCAATTCACAAAAATGAATACAGACCGTACAACTACAAATATGCATAAGAAGTAGATAAACAACACGAAGTTTCTGCCAGAGTTTACAGCCAGTGTTCACGAAGCAGAAGTTAATTCACAAAAATTAACACAGACCATACAACTGCAAAAAGGTATAAAAAGTCGATGAACAACCAGAAATTTCTGCCATAGTTTACAGCAAATATTCGCGAAGCCGATGACTGTTAACAAAAATGAACACAGACCATACAACTGCAAATATGCATAAGAAGTAGATGAACAACCAGAAGTTTCCGCCAGAGTTTACAGCCAGTGTTCGCGAAGCAGAGGACTGTTCATAAAAATGAACACAGACCATACAACTGCAAATATGCATAAGAAGTAGACGAACAACCAGCAGTTTCTGCCAGGGTTTACAGCCAGTGTTCGCAAAGCAAAAGACGATTCACAAAAATGAACACAAATGGTTGATAATTTTTATTAGTGTACTTCTACAACATATAATTATACAGTTAGTTAACAATAGGAGGAACACTGTTCTCTCACAAGAATATACACAGGATTACATCGATATTCCCAAATATAAGAGATGTAGACCAGATTGACAATTTCATGGTAAACAGAAAATGGACTGGGTCCCTACTCGATGTGCGTGTCAACAGGGGAGTAGACGTAGGAAGCGATCATCAACTTGTAGTTGCTCAACCAGCCTCTCAGGACATTGACATTATTACTTAACCACCAGGCAAAACAAGAAATCTGTAAAGCAATCCACACTTTAAAGAACAACAAAGCATCAGGCAAAGACGAACTGCCAGCAGAACTTCTCAAAGTAGATCCCAACACAACTGCTAGCATTCTAGAACAATTGTTTAAGGATATTTGGGGAAAACAAGTGTTGCCTGATGACTGGACTGAAGGAACAATAGTCCAAATCCCCAGAAAAGGAGACTTAACAGATTGCAATAATTGGAGGGGGATTATTCTAGTATCAGTACCAAGCAAAATATTTTGTAAAATCATCATAATGCGGCTTGAAAAAGGAGTAGATAAATGCCTACAAGTAGAACAAGCAGGATTCAGAAATGGCAGAGGAACAACTAAACACATCTTCGCCATAAGTAACATTTTAAAACAATGCAATAAATGGCAGAGAAGTATATATATATATAAATTTTGTGGACTTTGCGAAAGCTTCTGACAGCGTCCATAGAGACAGTCTATGTAAATGTTACGACATTATGGAATTACTGAAAAAATAGTCAACATAATTGCTCTTTTCTATAAAGACTTTTCCTGCAGTATAGAAAAACGTACAATACATCTTTCCCAGTAAAGACAAGTGTAAGACAGGGATGTGTTATGTTATCTCTCCTCTTTAACCTTGTGATTGATTGGATACTAAAGAACACACTAGACAGTCATTGAGAGGCATACGATGGACTCCATTCAACATGCTTGAGGACCTGGATTTAGCAGATGACATAGCACTCCTATCATATCAAAATGAACATATACAAGAAAAAGTAACAGACCACACAGCACAGCAGAAATGGTTGGACAGAATAAATTTAAAAAAAAAAAAAGTTCATGACAAGCAGTCCAAACCAACAATAAGTGACCATAAATAACTTAACTCTTGAAAATGTAGAACATTTCACATATCTTGGCAGTGTGGTGTCCCTGCCGGGAGGGACCGAACAGGACATACAGTTACGGCTGAACAAAGCTAGAGCTGCTTTTGGACGGATGAGGCAAATCTGAAAATCCAACAATTACTTCAGAGGAACGAAACTCCGACTCTACAAGAGCATCATTTTGCCAGTTCTTCTTTATGGAGCGGAATACTGGAGAATGACCAAAAAAGGATGCACACAAGATGTCCACCTTTCACCACACATGTCTTCGTAGAATTATCAAAATTTTCTGGCCAGATATAATCTCAAACACTAAACTACTTCAAGTCACAAACCAAGAAACTTTAGACAGTATGATAAACAAGAGAAGAGGGAAATTGCTTAGCCAAGTTATGAGAATGAATTCTGATGTACCCGCCAAAACAGCTCTCACATGGACACTAGAGGGAAAGAGAAAACAGGGGCGCCCAAAAAACAACATGGAGACGAACGATGGAAAGTGACCTGAGTGCGGCATCTTTGGCATGGAAAACTGCACTGAAGATTGCACAGGACAGGAAACCATGGAGAGTCCTCTCTGAAGCCTCATGTGCCACTAGGCATAACGAGAACTGATGATGAGTCAACAATTTGTAAAGAGGCAAAGAGTGACTTGCTGTGAGAGGTTAGTTAGTGAATATTATTTTCATCCACTTACCTAGAGCTCCGAAATATCTTGACCCAATTTATTCACAGTGTAGTTGCACCATTTATGCACAGTCAATATGAAAGCAATCGTTTTCTTCCAACACAAGATAGTTCGCACCTGACGACTGTCGATATTCTCCAGAAATGGCTTCTAAATTAGCTGTTTGTATTTTCCCCAAAAAGTAAGATTTCTACATTCGAAGTATAAATAGAATAAACAGCCAGTTCCAAAAAATCTAAATTACTGACTAGACGCAGTGACACACACACACACACACACAAATCGCAGCACGACTGTCTCCGTGAATTTAAATTCAAATTGCTGTTCTCTAACAGCAAAGTTTGAAAATCTTGTATACCCACTTTACAATATCTGCTTGTCGATTTGCAATACGAATACGTTCAGAACACATAACTGTGGAAGCACATTCTCAACACGCAAAACATCCGAACAAAGAACATCCGAACAAAGAACACATCGGTTGAAGAAGGAAGGAAGTAGGGACTCCCTTCTGTAATGTCATGTAATTAGCTGGAAGGACCTATAAATAACTCTAGTTGTGCGTGCCCCAGTCAACTCCCTTAGCTGAGCTTTTGACACAGTTTTTATTCCCCAGACCTACGATTCCCATACTGTGGTCGCGGCGCCACGGGGAGCTGCGACCTCTTCGCAGGGGCGCCGCCTAATATTCGAAGATACTCGAGTTTTATTTGTTTTGATATCCTATATACGAATAGTCATACTTTTACTTAGGTTAGGGGGTCGTGGAAAGGTTTTAATTGAACAAAAGGCGCCAGGACTAAGAAAAGTTTGCTAAACACTGCCCCAGATCATATTAAATGAACCATGTAATAAGTGTGTATAATAGCATTTGTTCTACGTCTGCTACAGTCATAGTCTTCAGTGCGTTGATGACCTTCTTTGCCTTAGGATGACCGCTTTGACGTGAGCCCTTAAAGACAGACCTCTGTCGAACGTAATTTCTAAATATTTTAGTCTTTCCCGTTTTGGCTACTTCCACATTTACTCTGATTTGGGGATATCTGCTTAGATAATTATGTTGCCCAAAGAACACCACACTGATGAGGATTTATTTGGGCCTGTTAAAGATCATGTGTCTTTAGACCAATCATTAATGTTATCCACAACCACTCGAAGTTCCCCAGAGACTGTCTTCCTATCCTTGACTATATGCCAGGACATTGGCTGCAGATGTGAAACAAAAAAGTAAAGGACCCTTTTCCACGTCATTAGGCGTATTGGGAGTATAGGGCAAGACCTGTATTTTCATAGACAAATCGGCACTTGGTGGGCGATGTGGTCAGCATCACCATGGTCGCCTTAAATTATCAGGACTGCACCTGGTACACACTCAAGGCTGGGTGGACCTAGGATTCAAAGTGATTTTCGAAAATCCGGCTCCGTCAGAACTCGAAAACTCTCGACCTTCCGATCTATAGGCGGGTGTTTAGCAGCCAACACCATGGCGACTGCCTCTGCAGATGTAAAAAAACACTTATGATTCCCGGAGCCCCAGAGGATATGAGTCTACTTTTGCGGGGACCGTGTATAGTAACATTAATTTTTACAATCCCCTTTTTTTTTTCAAATAATGCAATTCTCCAAACTGATTACACCCCTAACATACACCTTTACTTGTTCACATTTTACATACACAGAAGAACCTGTGTGTGGCCGCACTCGAGTCTTTACAACGAACGTGAGGCGTGAAAATAACAACTATGAAGACATATTAGATGACAACATTCACCATGTGTCACACCTGGACAAAATACTCGGTGGTACTTACGTCACTTACGGATCCATCCCCTGGATGGTTGCAATTATATATGGGAATCAGCTAATATGCGGAGGTGCCGTTATAAGTGAATTTTGGTTAATCAGCGCTGCACATTGTTTCTAGTAGGTATGAAATAATAACAGTTTATTTGAGTGATGTATAATGATTAGCACCTGTTCATTTTTCCAGATCGTAGTGTTGTATTTTAATATGAGAAGTAAAAGTAAAGTACCTATCCCTTGTCCCGCTTTTAGATGCATCGGGCAAATCGGAGGAGCACCAATATTTCAGACCAATCGGCACTATATGGGTAATGTGATTAGAATTACGCTGGCCGTCTTTGCTTCTCCAGGACATACATCCTGGTACCCATTTCAGGCTGGGTGGAGCCATGCGGAGGAGGCATGGGACTGAAAGCCAATGTTGGTTGCGAGTGTGACTAGCAAGACCCGACGGCGGTTTAAAAAAAAAAGTCTTCCCCGATTAAACCATGGGATTTCAGAACCGTTGTTGTCAACGTTTGTCTTGATCTGTCACTTCTCAAACTCTCAACTCTCATCCTTTCTGCAATAATTTCTTTCTTTGTTCTTATTTGTGTTCTGAAGTGCTCCTTTCACGTAAATACGGTCCATGTCTTTTGTTCCTTAGAGTCCACCTCAATACCTGTATCATTCATGTCCAGCTTGCACACATCTTTGTATCGTAGTAGAGGTCAACCTCGACTCCTTGAACCTGTCTTTCATTCACCATAGAGGATGCAGATTATTCCTAGAAACCTTTTTTGCTTCAAATCGTCTGAAAAGGAAAGAATGATACAGAAAACTAACTACCCCTTCCCCTTTAGTACCTCACACGCCCCCCCCCCCCCTGCAATATCCTACCCCTAACCGCTCCCAATACCTCCCCCCTCCCCCCCCCCCCCCCACTCAACCAACATTTTGTTTTTGAAAAAAATAATGGACCGCTTTTTACACCACTGGGGCTTTAGGAAGATCATGCATCACCTTTAAAGACCAATCAGCCGATAGTGAGTGATGTAGACAACATCACGTTTGCCGCCTTTACTTCCGAGGACATTACCTGGTACCTGTTTTATGTTGCTTCCACCTGGGAGCCAAGACGAATTTTGCAAACAAATATTTTTGTGAGAGTTTTGTACTCGAATCTCCAGATTGACAGTTGAAACCCTAGCCAGAAAGCTACCGCCGTCCCCGAAATTTAATTAAGTGATTTTTAATGCAAAATCTTAAATTACCAAAGGGAGTCATTTTTGTTTTTCTTTTTTTAGATAAAGATGTTTGTAGTTATTATATGGGGCAAATTAGCTTGCCTTCGAGGTCAACTATTTCATATCTGAATGCTATAATAACAATAACTCCACCGGGGAGCATAAAAAGCAGGGGTCTACCTTCATTAGTAGAAAGATCCTTCGTCGACGATTGTTTTGGCCCATATCTTTCCTAGACAATCTCGGAAGGTGGGCCCGACATTGGTCATTAATCCAGGCCTCGATCTTCACCTGCTGCACTTTATCGGACACGACAGAGGACAAGACAATGTGGTTAATCTGCAACAGGTGCTGTGAGATTTGTTGTTATATTGTCGCTGCGGTAGCAAATTAAATGAGCTGATTACCTTTAGAGTGACAAGCCTATGGTTAGTTGATTGGACAGATGTTAGACTTTAGCATTTGGCAGACAGACACCGACAGACATTTCTTGGACACTTTGGCTTTAACGGATAAGAAGCTCTATTCCTCTAGGGACTTAGACCAGTCTACCGAGGCTATCCCTAGAATGTTTCGTTGTGTTCGGCCAGCTCGAAGCTCTTTTAGCAGCTACGCCCAGTTGTTTTAGTGACTGTTTATGCTCGGTTCCTCCCAAAGCCCAGCTGCTTTAGCACATTGTACATGGAAGTGGAGATAAGAGCTCGATAGCGAAGATTTTTACTGCGTACACTTCGTCTTTACTCAGACTGACAAAAAGCTCACTGTACTTTTCGAGCTTGTACAGGTGATTTTCTAACATCGGCGACTCGTACGGCACAATCAGCTCAATCAGGATGAACTAGCTTTTTTTTTCCATACAGTGTAGAACTATGTCGGGTTTCAGGCCAGTCATTCTGATTGACTCTGGGTACTTTTAAAAGCCAGGCAGGTCGTTAGCCAGTAATCAGTCCCTTGCACAGTCATGTTTTGGAGCTTATGCGACCTTGTTTAAAATACCTTAAGAAATCTCCCAGCCATGAGAAAGCGGATAGGGGTGACGGTAGGACTGGCCCTCGCGTTAGCCCTCATCCTGTCTTGGTCCACAATGTCCGCTAACTCTTTTAGGACTTCATTGCGGCGCCAAATATATCTACCCTGACCTGAGGCTTTTCTGAACGCAAACAATATTTCTTTAAGCAACTGCTCAGCTCTGCACAGTGGGCATGTCGGGTCGGTAGTCGCATTCCATTTCACCATGTTGACACCAGATTGTAACACATTGTTAGCAGATCTTACTACAAAGCTCTGCCGCGGCGAGACAATTCACCAGAACGCTAACTTATATTTATGTTCTCTGTCTGGCACGTTTTGCTGTAGTTTTACTTTATACACCGAAGCTCTTTGTAAAAACAATGGTAAGTAGTACTGTAATTACTGTGAATTGTTCCTGATTAGTGTTTACTACTAGATTGTACGCACACATTTACAAAACTGAAATTATTCGAATTTTATAAACCTTAACGTGCTAAGGGTAAAGATCTGAGAATAATAAAAATCATATCCTGGCACACATAAAAAAACAGCCATAACAATTGACACCAAAGTGTATCAGGAATATCGGTTGCTGGACATATCGTTAACAACCTGCGATCTGCTACAGATAAAGTTTTGATCGCTGAAAATGAAACACAACTGCAAGAAATGATGGATATAAATGTAACGTAGCGTGAAACAAAAGTCTTAGTTTAAACAGCAGAAAAATAGAAGTAATGGTATTTAAAAAGAAAACTGACCCTGCAAAATTTAAAATCCAGTAAATGGGACAAAACCTCAAGCAAGTTGATATGTGTAATTACTTGGGTACATCAGATGGAAGATATATTAAAGAAATTAAATGTCGATTATCTCAAGCAAGGGCAGCATTTTTTGAAATAAAGGAATATTTAATGCAATCTTCTTTGTCAATTGAGACGAGTAAGAGAATTCTTAAAAGCTATATAAATCCTATCTTGATGTATGCAAGTGAATCTTCGACAGTTGGTAAATTAGTGAGAACTTTTTTGTCAGTGGCGGAAATGTGGTTTTATAGAACGCACTTGACAGATACAAACAGGAAGACGTCGTGAAAGAAATTAAATTACGAATAGAAATGATTATACACATCACAAAGAGACACTTAACAGCAGAAGTGGTTTACGATGATGATGATGATGATGACAAAGAGACCATCTACATTCTTTGGTCGTGTATCTGATAAGGGAAAAAACTGGAGTACATTGCGAAAGTGGAAAAGCTGGAAGAGAGGAGAAGCAGAAGGAGACCGAAAAAACAGGTGCTGGACACTGTGACATCATGGCATGGGGGATCAACTGAGTCAGAGTTGATTGAAATTACACGAAGCAGAAGGTTGTGAATAGACATGACCACCAAAGCCATATTAGCATGGAATTTAAAAAGAACTAAATTTATTCAAAATGGTGTGTGATTTTCAGTGATAGTTTATACATTTCAGCAACATGGATGCATCAGAGTTCAGAATTATTGTTGGTGACCATCGCTTGTATTATAAGGATGCGTATGAAGAAGACTTTAGTGTGGACACGATCATCAAACATGACAGGTATCGTGGTAAGTACCTGATTGTCTAGAAAGCTGTATATTTACTCATCAACAATGTCTACAAATAAAATATATATTATAACTAACCAACAGTCTTAATTTCAAATTCGCATCAAGAAACTATGCTAGCTTACATACACGAATATGCAGGAGTGAAAGGAAATTAAAGAGCCGACCGACTAGTCGTGTCTGCAGTAATGGTGGAAGAACTGTGACAGGGCTGACGTACTTAACGTATTGTACCAGCCAATGTAGGAGGAGGTATACACACAGATAGTAGCCAACGCATGGGGAGGTATACACACAGACACTAGACAAGGTAGGGGAAAGTATACATACAGACAGTAGCCAAGGTAGGGGGAGGTATACATACAGACAGTAGCCAAGGTAGGGGGAGGTATACACACAGACACTAGCCAAGGTAGGGGGAGGTATACACACAGACACTAGCCAAGGCAGGGGAGGTATACACACATATACTAGCCAAGGTAGGGGGAGGAATACACACATACACTAGCCAATTTAGGGGGAGGTATACACACATACACTAGCCAAGGTAGGGGGAGGTATACACATAGACACTAGCCAAGGTAGGGGGAGATATACACATAGACACTAGCCAAGGTAGGGGGAGATATACACAGAGACACTAGCCAATGTAGGGGGAGATTTACACACAGTCTTAATTTCAAATTCGCATCAAGAAACTATGCTAGCTTACATACACGAATATGCAGGAGTGAAAGGAAATTAAAGAGCCGACCGACTAGTCGTGTCTGCAGTAATGGTGGAAGAACTGTGACAGGGCTGACGTACTTAACGTATTGTACCAGCCAATGTAGGAGGAGGTATACACACAGATAGTAGCCAACGCATGGGGAGGTATACACACAGACACTAGACAAGGTAGGGGAAGGTATACATACAGACAGTAGCCAAGGTAGGGGGAGGTATACATACAGACAGTAGCCAAGGTAGGGGGAGGCATACACACAGACACTAGCCAAGGTAGGGGGAGGTATACACACAGACACTAGCCAAGGCAGGGGAGGTATACACACATATACTAGCCAAGGTAGGGGGAGGAATACACACATACACTAGCCAATTTAGGGGGAGGTATACACACATACACTAGCCAAGGTAGGGGGAGGTATACACATAGACACTAGCCAAGGTAGGGGGAGATATACACATAGACACTAGCCAAGGTAGGGGGAGATATACACAGAGACACTAGCCAATGTAGGGGGAGATTTACACACAGACACTAGCCAATGTAGGGGGAGATATACACATAGACACTAGCCAAGGTAGGGGGAGATATACACATAGACACTAGCCAAGGTAGGGGGAGATATACACAGAGACACTAGCCAAGGTAGGGGGAGATATACACACAGACACTAGCCAAGGTAGGGGGAGATATACACACAGACAGTAGCCAAGGTGGGGGGGGGGTGGGTATACACACAGACACTAGCCAAGGTAGGGGGAGCTATACACACAGACACTAGCCAAGGCAGGGGGAGGTATAGACACTGACAGCAGCCAAGGCAGGGGGAGGTGTACATACAGACAATAGCCCATGAAGGGGGAGCTATACACACAGACACTAGCCAAGGCAGGGGGAGGTATACATACAGACAATAGCCCATGTAGGGGGAGCTATACACACAGACAGTAGCCAAGGCAGGGGGAGGTATACATACAGACAATAGCCCATGTAGGGGGAGCTATACACACAGACAGCAGCCAAGGCAGGGGGAGGTATACATACAGACAGTAGCCAATGTAGGGCGAGCTATACACACAGACACTAGCCAAGGCAGGGGGAGGTATACACACAGCCAATAGCCCATGTAGGGGGATGTATACACACAGACACTAGGCAAGGTAGAGGGAGGTATAGACACAGACACTAGCCAAGGCAGGGGGAGGTATAGACATAGACATTAGGCAAGGTAAAGGGTATGTATACACACAGACACTAGCCAAGGAGGGGGAGGTATAGACACAGACACTAGCCAAGGCAGGGGGAGGTATACACACAGACACTAGCCAAGGAAGGGGGAGGTATAGACACAGACACTAGCCAAGGCACGGGGAGTTATACACACAGACACTAGCCAAGGCAGGGGGAGGTATACACACAGATACCAGCCAAGGAAGGGGGAGTTATACACACAGTCACTAGCCAAGGCAGGGGGAGGTATACACACAGACACTAGCTAAGGCAGGGGAGGTATACACACAGACAGTAGCCAAGGCAGGGGGAGGTATACACACAGACACTAGCCAAGGCAGGGGGAGGTATACACACAGACAGTAGCCAAGGCAGGGGGAGGTATACACACAGACACTAGCCAAGGAAGGGGGAGGTATAGACACAGACACTAGCCAAGGCACGGGGAGTTATACACACAGACACTAGCCAAGGAAGGGGGAGGTATAGACACAGACACTAGCCAAGGCTCGGGGAGTTATACACACAGACACCAGCCAAGGCACGGGGAGTTATACACACAGACACTAGCCAAGGAAGGGGGAGGTATAGACACAGACACTAGCCAAGGCAGGGGGAGGTATACACACAGACACTAGCCAAGGAAGGGGGAGGTATAGACACAGACACTAGCCAAGGCTCGGGGAGTTATACACACAGACACCAGCCAAGGCACGGGGAGGTATACACACAGACACTAGCCACGGCACGGGGAGGTATACACACAGTCACTAGCCAAGGCAGGGGGAGGTATACACACAGACACTAGCTAAGGCAGGGGAGGTATACACACAGACAGTAGCCAAGGCAGGGGGAGGTATACACACAGACACTAGCCAAGGCAGGGGGAGGTATACACACAGACAGTAGCCAAGGCAGGGGGAGGTATACACACAGACACTAGCCAAGGCAGGGGGAGGTATACACACAGACAGTAGCCAAGGCAGGGGGAGGTATACACACAGACACTAGCCAAGGCAGGGGGAGGTATACACACAGACAGTAGCCAAGGCAGGGGAGGTATACACACAGACACTAGCCAAGGCAGGGGGAGGTATACACACAGACACTAGCCAAGGCAGGGGGTTATATACACACAGACACTAGCCAAGGCAGGGGGAGGTATACACACAGACAATAGCCAAGGCAGGGGGAGATATACACACAGACACTAGCCAAGGCAGGGGGAGATATACACACAGACACTAGCCAAGGCAGGGGGAGATATACACACAGACACTAGCCAAGGCAGGGGGAGGTATACACACAGACAATAGCCAAGGCAGGGGAAGATATACACACAGACACTAGCCAAGGCAGGGGGAGGTATACACACAGACACTAGCCAAGGTAGGAAGAGTTATACACACAGACAATTGCCAAGGCAAGGGAGGTATACACACAGACAATAGCCAAAGCAGGGGGAGGTATACACACAGATACTAGCCAAGGCAGGGGAGGTATACACACAGACACTAGCCAAGGTAGGAAGAGCTATACACACAGACAATAGCCAAGGCAGGGGAGGTATACATACAGACACTAGCCAAGGCAGGGGAGGTATACACACAGACACTAGCCAAGGCAGGGGGAGGTATACACACAGACACTAGCCAAGGCAGGGGAGGTATACACACAGACAATAGCCAAGGCAGGGGAGGTATGCATACAGACAGTAGCCAAGGCAGGGGAGGTATACACACAGACACTAGCCATTGTAGGGGGAGGTATACACACAGACACTAGCCATTGTAGGGGGAGGTATACACACAGACACTAGCCAAGGCAGGGGGAGGTATACACACAGACACTAGCCAAGGCATGAAAGGTATACACACAGACACTAGCTAAGGCAGGGGAGGTATACACACATACACTAGCCAAGATAGGGAGAGATATACACACAGACACTAGCCAATGTAGGTGGAGGTATACACACAGACACTAGCCAAGGTAGGGGAGGTATACACACAGACACTAGCCAAGGTAGGGGGAGGCATACACACAGACACTAGCCAAGGCAGTGTAGGTTTAAACACAGACACTAGCCAAGGTAGGGGGAGGTATACACACAGACACTAACCAAGGTAGGGGGAGGTATACACACAGACACTAACCAAGGTAGGGGGAGGTATACACACAGACACTAGCCATTGTAGGGGGAGATATACACACAGACACTAGCCATTGTAGGGGGAGATATACACACAGACACTATCCACGGCAGGGAGAGGTATACACACAGACACTAGCCATTGTAGGGGGAGATATACACACAGACACTAGCCATTGTAGGGGGAGATATACACACAGACACTAGCCAAGGCACATGGAGTTATACATACAGACACTAGCCAAGGCACGGGGAGTTATACACACAGACACTAGCCAAGGCACGGGGAGATATACACACAGACACTAGCCAAGGTGGGAAGAGCTTTACACACAGACAATAGCCAAGGCAGGGGAGGTATACACACAGACACTAGCCAAGGCATGAAAGGTATACACACAGACACTAGCTAAGGCATGAAAGGTATACACACAGACACTAGCCAAGGCATGAAAGGTATACACACAGACACTAGCCAAGGCATGAAAGGTATACACACAGACACTAGCTAAGGCAGGGGAGGTATACACACATACACTAGCCAATGTAAGGGGGGGGGGGGTATACACACAGACACTAGCCAAGGTAGGGGGAGGTATACACACAGACACTAGCCAAGATAGGGAGAGATATACACACAGACACTAGCCAATGTAGGGGGAGGTATACACACAGACACTAGCCAAGGTAGGGGAGGTATACACACAGACACTAGCCAAGGTAGGGGGAGGTATACACACAGACACTAGCCAAGGCAGTGTAGGTTTAAACACAGACACTAACCAAGATAGGAGGAGTTATACACACAGACACTAGCCAAGGTAGGAGGAGGTATACACACAGACACTAGCCAAGGTAGGAGGAGTTATACACACAGACAATAGCCAAGGTAGGAAGAGTTATACACACAGACAATAGCCAAGGTAGGAAGAGTTATACACACAGACAATAGCCAAGGTAGGAGGAGTTATACACACAGACAATAGCCAAGGTAGGAAGAGTTATACACACAGACACTAGCCAAGGTAGGAGGAGTTATACACACAGACAATAGCCAATGTAGGAAGAGTTATACACACAGACAATAGCCAAGGTAGGAAGAGTTATACACACAGACAATAGCCAAGGTAGGAAGAGTTATACACACAGACAATAGCCAAGGTAGGAAGAGTTATACACACAGACAATAGCCAAGGTAGGAAGAGTTATACACACAGACAATAGCCAAGGTAGGAAGAGTTATACACACAGACAATAGCCAAGGTAGGAAGAGTTATACACACAGACACTAGCCAAGGCAGGGGGAAGTATACACCCAGACACTAGCCAAGGTAGTAGGAGGTATACACACAGAGTCTAGTAATGCTGACCACATTACCCATCTAGTGCCGATTCATTACTAAAGATATGGGTGCTCTTCCCATACGCTTGATGCATCTAGAGGCATGAAAAGGGATCATTACTGACTTGCTTTCAAGAGTGTACTAATTCTTTGCATAACTTTATGCCCGACAGCTTCGGAAATTAATTTTGATATCGCACTGGTCAAGATTAAAGCCAGAAGGAATGGTCGAGGCATTCGTTTCAACAGGTTTGTTCAGCCAATATGTCTAGCTGATTCTACAGAAGACCCTTTAGCTGGCACCCCATTGATATTTTCAGGATGGGGACGGACATCTCCAGGTAGGATTTTTCGCTTGCATAGCTTATGTAATAAGTATCCATTTTAATAAATAACTTACATTAAACATTAGAAAAAGAGTTTTAAATGTTAAATCTAGCCTGTCCTGTTGTATTGTAATGAATCTTAGAATGCAAGCAAACAAATTAGAACGAGTTAAGCGTCAACTGATACATGTGAATACCTTGGACAGCCAGAATAACTTACTATGATTGCCTGGAAATGGCTAATGAAAATAAAACATTATATGCAACAATGAGAAGGAGACTAATAGTGTTCTTTGATCAACTGACGAGAAAAGGAGGTGTGGAAAATATTGTGACGACTTGAGAGATCACTGGTAAAAGAGGCATAGGCAGACTAAGAGAAGTGATGGTGTATGGCCTTAGACGTGGAGGATTATCATCCTTGGAATTGATCCAGCACAATAAAGACCGTGATCTGTGCAGACGCATGCACAGCTACGCCAGCTGGGAAGGCACTGGCTGATTATAATGATAGCTAGTATTTTCAGATTTAGTAAATATTTATCAACAGGTTGTTTAGTGCTACCCCACTGGGTAGGAGACTGATGCATGACAAACCTGGTGTGGTCAATATTCTTTGGAAGTGAGAGAACGATGCAGTAGCGGAAATAGGTCATCATGCTGTGGCGAGAATAGTGTATCAGGGAGTGATCAAGGATTCTTGCCTAGACTGTATACTCAGAGGAAAGTCAAAACTGACATACATTATAATCAAACTCACACATAAACTGCCTGGAGAAGAGGAGAACTGAGCGCGTATGGAAATGTCCCAAGGGCTCTACTCGTGACTGAGGGATCTCTCACTTAGTATTACAGGCATGTTAATATGATCATAGACAATGCTTCCATACACACAAATAAGAAGCCGATTTACATGTTACCGAAAGCAAAATACCGTACACCCGTATATGATTTCACCTTGAAAACAATAATCAATCACTATTGGACGAGCTCCAACTTGTAAAGAATGCTTGCTGCTTTCTATATTGTTATTCTCTTTCCTGGCTTCCAGTCTAGCGTTTCCACATTATAGCTAGCATTGTTACTCCATATGACCTTGCCGCTACCAACTTGTGAGCAAGCACAACTATCTGCAATTGACGTTAAAAAAAGATACTCGGATTCCCATGCAAAATCTGCCTGTTTATTCCTCCCGATTCTTCAACTTTATTAAATTACACAGCTATCGCTGCTCACTTTCACAATAATCTTACAATAATTATTTATACAATGTTAAATACACTTCAGCTAAACTACATCAGCTACATTAACTACATCAACTACATAAAGTACATCAACTACATCAGCTACATCAACTACATCAGCTATATCAACTAGATCAGCTACATCAACTACATCAGCTACATCAACTACATCACTTACATCAACTACATGAACTACATCAACTACATGAACTACATCAGCCAGGTCAACTACATCAACTACATCAACTACATCAACTAAATCAAACAACTACATCAACTACATCATCTACATCAACTACATCAGCTACATCAACTACATCAGCTACATCAACTACATCAACTACATCAACTACATCAACTACATTAGCTATACCAACTACATCAACTACATCAGCTACATCAACTACATCAACTACATGAGCTATATCAACTACATCAACTACATCAACTACATCAACTACATCACAACCGTCTTTCTCAAACTCTGGTATGCCACTGACCTATAGTGGGAATACGAGTATCATTATCTTTGGGTTTTTCTGGTTCACGTCTCCAGCTCCGAGGATCCCATGCCGTCGTCTTTTGCAGGGGTTTTCTGCTCGACTTGCTTCCACTGTTGTCCGCCAAGCAAAGCACGGTCGTTACCTCAGTGAATACTAGTATTAGAAGAAGTCAATTCACAGTCAACAAGCATATTATGAAAAATTAAAACTGGATGGTACATCACGAAGGTTGAGAACGACGGTGACCTAGGCGGCGTGGTTCACCCAAGCTAAAACGGACTTCTATAAAATGACCTGTGAGGTAAAGGCAACCTTTGTGACACAGAGCAAACCAACTATCAAGGTCCAAATTCTCTATAGCAATATGGGGCAAGAACTATATTATTATCGACGCACCAAGAGGGGAAAACAGTTATGGTTGTACTTGACTTACTACAGCATGTTTGTTTGGCGCCGCAGTGGCTTAGAGGTCATCATTTACATATATCGTTCAGGTGATCGTGTGTTTGAAACCTCTTCGTGGAGGTAGCCCTCCCCCCCCCCACCTTTTTTCGGCCAAAAATTGGTTGATTCGGAGATCTCCGATAGTTATTGTCCGTTGGATCTTTACCCTGTAGCATGCAGGTGTACTTGGAAACGAACAGCCAAACCAATTGGCGTGTTCTGTACCACATGATCAGAAATGATTGCTTTACAAGCCAGATGTTCTCAATGGCGTTTGGAAGCTAGTAAACTGTGCTTGGCCAAAACAGATCATCAATGTCTGAACACACTGGTGCAGCAGGAAGTATCTAGAGAATCTGACGGAATCGCAAAATTTTACGGAAAGGCAAGGCTAACATGAAACATCTGAATTAGAACTTGCGATGCTTGCAGCAAATGGAGGACA
The DNA here is from genome assembly GCA_905116865.2 of Candidula unifasciata. Classification (NCBI taxonomy): domain Eukaryota; kingdom Metazoa; phylum Mollusca; class Gastropoda; order Stylommatophora; family Geomitridae; genus Candidula; species Candidula unifasciata. Next base: position 358,523 of record CAJHNH020003724.1, read on the forward strand.
GCGTCGCGAGTTAACTTTGATGGAAATTATCAATCGCTAGGGTCATGTACTCATTAAAACACATTCTGTCAAAATGTGCTCACTATAAATTTAAATTATTGTCTAATGTGTTATCTGTAGGCAGCAGACCGTCTGAAATTCTAAAGAAAACTATCCTACCCGTCGTCGACTATCAAGTATGCAGGAGCTTATACCCCAATGAGACCACACCTGATATTTTTTGTGCTGGCGAAATCAATGGTTTTACTGATGTGTGTAGACTGGACGGTGGAGGGCCCGCTGCTTACTCAGTAGAAGGTAGATCGGTTTTTTCCCCCGTTGGACTTAATATACCAAAACATATGCAGTTTCTCAAACAAGATGCTGTTTACCAGCTAATCTTCTTCGATGTTGAGATCTTCTAGGATCTCAGTACTTCTGTTCTTCTTGGTCAGTGGTATTCTGAGAATATGTCTTTTGCAATTCATCTCGAAAACCGCTTATTTTGTCCCGTAATGACTGTAAGATAGTCAAGGACTTCCAACAAGGAATGATGTCTGATCTAAAAACCGCACTTTGATTTCCTTGCTGGATTTCCTTGATTTCTTCATAGATTAAACTACTGATTGTAAAATTGCCTAGTAAATCCAAAAACAGCAACAATGGCTAAGGTATAATTATTCACTGGTAAGTTTATTATAAAACAGTCAATTATTTAAAAAATCAGCTATAAGACCAAGAGGACGGCTGTGCAAAAATATTAAAGACACTCTACGCCTTCATGGCATGACAATAGCCAGTGGCAGCCAGCGTGCACTAAATCTAAAAAAAAAATCCTGCCTACGAAGCTTAACAGCAAAAGTGGTTTGTGATAATGATGATCAGAAGTATCCAATGTTTTGTGGCTATTAATGACCAGCTTGTATAGTAGTAATTTGAAATGAATCGTTCTTTTATTAAATGCATCGCTTGAAAAAAAAAATAATGGCCTTTCATTTATCAATATATGGGACCAAGCGGGTGTTCAGGGCAATAAGCGCGTAGACTATCTGACGGACAAGGCGCTTACAATGACTGCCCGGCCCTGGACAGGAGTGATGCATTAAAGCAATGTAAGTTGACAGAACTTCGATAAAGGATGGATAGCGTTGCTCAGCTAAACAAAAACCACTGACATTCATCATCATCATGTAGCAGGTCCATTGCATAATTTGGCTCTTATCATGGTTGGCCGGAGTACACACACAAAACTTGGGCTCACTCCAGCTATCCCGCCTCGTGCACTTTCATATTCAAGGTGTCACTTACATCCTGTGTCCATCTTCATGTTGGTCGGCAGTTGCTCCTCCTTTCTATGCAACTTAGCATCTAAGTGATGCAAATAGTAAGTAATTAACTGAGTAATTACCTACCTTACTTACTAACCAACTAATTGACTAACATATATCGCACCCTATGGCGTAGCGGCTAGACGCTCGCGTGCGGATCGGGAGGTCGTGGGTTCACTCCCTGGCGAAAGCGGATTTTTTTTCTCTTCAAAATGAACTTGACTCCCAGATCGACCCAGCCTGGAGTTGGTACAGGGTGCAATCCTGGAAAGTAAAGGCGGCCGGCGTGTGCTGACCACATCCGGCAACTTGTGCCGATAGGTCTACAAAAATGTAGGTCTAGCCCTATATGCATTGTTCGCCTAAAGGCGTGGAAAAGGGATCTTTGTTCTTTTATATCACATCCTGATATTTATGCACAACAATCTACACACGATGCCATGTTTGGGGAGATAAGAGGGGGTCAACAGGCTAATAAGTGCAACCTGTACACGTGACGACGTAAATAAGGGGCGACTGCAGTCGAGTTGATAGCAAGAAATGCTAAATATAACACAAAATGTTACTAGAAAGCTCAAAGGTGGGAATGGAAAAGACTCACACAAACAGCCAAACGTTTCGACTAAAAGTCTTTATCAACGGAACACTAAGTATAACACAAGACTTTAGTTGAAACGTATGATTGTGTTGGTTTGCGCCTTTTCCATTTCCTCCGTTTGGGCTTTCTTTTCATATTTTATTTTATATTTAGCATTTAGTACAGATGACGCTCATGTTCTGCTTGATTTTTGTTTTCGAGTTTAAAAATTAGCACCATGGATAAGAGGCAGGAGAAGCTGAGAGCGCAGGCACATTACGACCCATCCGAAATTATTTTTACTCCCCGCTCCATTTTCTTCAGGGATGGGAGGGGGAGGGGGTGGCCTTAGCGCACCCCACCCATAGAGAATTTAGGAGTGGCTAAGTGCCATCTTCACCAGTTTAAAAACGTTTTCACTCTTCAGTATTTGTTTCTATTTCATAATAATTCTCACTGTATTAAAAAAAGAGGGCGTTTTGCACGCCTTTAGGCGAATAGGGAATATAGGGCTAGACCTATATTTTATAGACCAAGATGGGTGATGTGGTCAGCATCCCGCCGGCCGCCTCTACTTCCCAGAACTGCACCCGGTACCCACTCAAGGCTGGGTCGACCTGGGAGCCGAGGAAAGTAAAGATCTCTTTTTACGCTTTGGACACATCGGGTATATGGGAAGAGCGTCAGATATTTTTACAGACCAATTGGCATTGGATGGGTAATGTGGTCAGCATTACGCCAGCCGTCTTTACCTCCCCAGGACAGCCATCCTGGTACCCATTTTAGGCTGGGTCGAATGCGACGCCCCATACCACGATAAAAACCCACACAGACAGCAGTGGGTTTCGATTCTCCCTGTATTGGTATCTTTATCTTCCTTGTAGAACAAACATCATTACAGTAAACACAATATTAATTATTATTATTACTGCGCATCTAAACAAGGCTCAAACCATTGGCAGTGCATAAACAAAGAAAATATTTTTTAAAAAGAAAGAGCGCCTTTCGCATGTATTCCATACTTGTATTAGATCTATACATAATATATATATATGGGCATATTTTACATGTTTGCATATTGCAGATATTTTCATCTTATATGGCATTTCCGTGTTCTCGACCGGTTGCAACCAACCCAACTATCCTTCAGCGTTTGTAAGTATTGCAAGATATCGAGGTTGGATTGACAACACTATCGAACTTCACAGTAGCGGGCCTGAGGTAATCATCCCTGTGCGTTATCTTTATGAATAATACAGCCCTGTTCACCGGAAAACAGCAATAATTGGTTTAACTTATTTTGAATCAATGTTTTCGACAATAAATGTCAAAATTTTGTGTTTGGTTTGAACGGTAATTGTTAGCAAGTACCTGAAATAAACTGACAAACGAAATTTAACCTGTATTTTGCCTATGTTTTTTATTTGTAAAGTGGTCGCCGTGGCGTAGCGGCTAGACTCTCGCCTCTTGATCGGAAAGGCGTGGGTTCGCTCCCTGGCGTGGCTTTAATTATTTTTTTTAAAATGACCTTGACTCCCAAGTCGACTTAGCCTTTGTGGATACCAGGTGCAGTCCTGGGAAGTAAAAGCGGTCGGCCTGATGCTGATCACATCAGCCATCTTGTGCCGTTAGTCTGAAAGGCGTGTAAAAGGGTCCTTTACTTTACTTGTATCTATTTGTGAGAGGTATGAGTTTATAGTCGACTGATGAGAATACCCTCGACAGATCAAAAGAGTAATGATGACGTCTTAAAAGAAACTGACATACGGAGAAAACTTTTTGTCCAAAAAATAAAGAGAAAATCTACATTTTTTTTTTTGGGTCATGCAATGAGAAGTAGAAACTAGCGTACATCGTGACTGTAGGAAAGTTGGTGGGAACAAGAGGCAAAGGTAGGCAAATAGAACAGATGCTGGACAGTCTGACATCATGGCATTAAGGTTCATCTATGTCCGAGTTGATTGAAACTAAACGAAACAGAAGGTTGTGGATAGACATGACCACCAACGCCACGCGGAATAGACTTTAAGGAGAAGAAGATCTATTTATGATTCTGTTCATCGTGTCATTGTGGACGCGTGCATTTATGTCTGTATGCGTGGGTGTTTATGTGTGTGCTTCAGCATGACCATGCAATATAAAGATGTTGAAACGAGTATTTTGTCTTACATATCGGGGCGTGTGTTGTTGGTTTGACGTCTTGCCAAATCCTTCTGTCCCCTGTGCTGCCAAACATTTCTTGTACATATCCTCTCATTGTCATAAAATACTTATCTATTGTTTTTAAATCATTTATGATTATGATTACTAGGGAGTCGCTGTAGCCTAGCGGTTAGACGCTCGCGAGCGGATCGGAAGGTCGTGGGTTCGCTCCCTGGACATTTAAAAAAAAATGACTTTGACTCTCAGGTTGACCCAGTCTTGAGTGGGCACCGGGTGCAGTCCCGGAAAGTAAAGGCGACCGGCGCGATGCTGACCACATCATCCACCTTGTGCCGTTTGGTCTTGAAAAATATAGGTCTAGCCCAAATACCCTATACGCCTAAAGGCGTGGAAAAGGGTCCTTTTTTTTTTATTTTTTTTTTTACTTTTTTACCTAATTATGATTACATTTCAGTCGTTGGCATCTTTCCACCTTTCCAGACGAGTGTCACCAGGAAAATCAGCCTTCGTTAAGAAACGTCTAGAAAATGTGAGCACAGGATTTCATGAAAATGATTGCCATCAGAAGGATTTATAGTGTGTTTTTCTTCTCAGACGCTCAGATTATGTGCAGTCAGGTTTTCCTGTATTCATAAACCTTTCTGATTAATCCTTTTTACGGTCAAGTTCATTTTCCAATTTAATCTAGAGCAATAACTGTATCAGTCATATCCCACTGGCACATATCGTTATAGCGCAGTAGAGGCTGAACTAGATATCATCTACCAAACGTAATTTACAATAGAGGAAGCCATCATGGACAAATTAAAAAAAAAAAAAAAAGCAACAATGGATTCTGGTGTCCCTGAGTGATTTCCCGATTTGTAAGGCTTTAAGTATGAAAGAATAGTTTAGGGAGATACAAGAGAAAATGAGGAACCGTTAAAGATCATAAAAGATAATAGTGAGAAGATAATATAGACTGAGCAGGTATGTCGTTACGCTGATGCAAATAAGTACTCTCACCCTTGGATCAATTCAAAAGAGGTAGATAAGAGAAGAATATTGGCTCTTTGAACAGAGGCTGCTGGAATGTCTGCGACCCTTGAAGTACTGTTGCACTAGTGCAGTTCTGACTCTAACTCTATACGATGACTAATACAAGTTACCACACCTGATTCTAAATAATCAATATAACTAAACCAACTAGATTCAAGATTATACAGCAACTAGCTGTACCCGGCCATGCGTTGCTGTGGCATAGTTTGGCTAAATGGAAATGAAAGAGAATAGAAATCGCACGTGTCTAATACAATCATTGTCTGCTCAGATATAGAGATAGTCTTTGATCCCCACCCCACCCCCCCCCCCCTCCCTCACAACTAAATCCACCTACTACCCTCTCCCTCATCAAAGGTTTTTGGAAAAGAAAGACAATGGAAATCGCACCTGTCTAATATAGTTAATGTCGCAATCATTCTCTGCAATTTATAAAAAAAAAAAAACTACTGCGGATTCGAACTCTGGTCTCCCTCTCAAGATCCGAGTGTTCTAACCATTCGACCAAGCAACCACTCGATCGAAATAATGAAAAGAGAACATAAAAAACAGAAAATAGAAATCGTGTCTAATATAGTTATTGTGGCAATCATTGCCTGCACAGATATAGATATAGTCTTGTTTGCTGTACCACGACCTACTCTATGTATTAGAGGAGGTGTTGGCTGCACGGCGCATGCGCAATTACTAACGTGGCTATAATTAGAAAAATTATAAATATTAGTTTCGAATATTATGGCTTAAATTGTGGTCACCTATCTCTAACAGTGACAGGTTAAATTTCAAACCATGATGGTTTAACATCCGGTATCAAAACAAACATGTCCTGAAAATTTCAGCTAAATCGGTTCAGTAGTTTCCGAGTCTATAGGGGGCAAACAAACACACAGACATTGATTTTTATTTATATAGATAAGAACTTTATTAAAGTCAACAATATCTCTCCGAACGATATGATCAATAGATAACACTAAAAATAAGCTGAATTCGCAAAGCAGACAAATAGTAATATATTAGTAATAATAAGGTAACAAGCCGGTCTTATTAGCCCCGGTTTGTCTCAAAAAACAAACACCTTGTTGTTCGACTCCTGTAAATGGAATCATAGAAATGTTTTCTACTTTGCTATTATCATCATATATCATACATTAATTAATCAAATACATTTGTTAAGCACAGTTCTTCAGCTTACAAAGCGGCTGTAGCCGGAACCCCTGTAATTTAACTATTACGTGTGGCCTAAGTTACATCATATCTATAGGTTCATTATGACTCATAGTCCGACAAAGCCTCAAATGGTTATGCGGTAGATTCCTGGAAAGTACAGGAGGCCAGTTAAATGCTGATCACCCCATCCCCCAGGTGCTAATTGGTCTATAAAATCCGGGACTAGCCCTATATTCGAAACACCCTTGGAGGTATGGAAGAAGTGTCCTTTACTTCCCTTTAAACTGACTTTTGCAAATGTATTCCTTATCCCATGCACTCTCATTTGCTGTTGATTGTACTAACCGTTCTAACCATGTCTGCCATTATTTATCTACTGTTCACCACATGCCTTAACATGGACACCTAACCAGATTCACTATCCAGTCATTTTAACACACAGATAAACATAGCACGGTTCTACTTCCTCGATCCCCTCTTTCACCTACTGACCTTTTTTTCAGGACAGGTGAAGATTTGTGCGTATCAGATTCCTGGCTGTGCTGCATTGACCAAAACAAGAGTTAGCTTCAAGCAGCATCTCCGACTGTGAGCTGTTAGCTATTGCATGTATTTTGAGCTTACTAATACATAGCATCATTTAACTTTAACTCACATTTCTCGGATATTCCGCTACAATCGTCAGTAATACTAGGCACTTTTCATGATGACTAAAACATTGTTATTATCATCCCTATTTGCTACGCCGACAGTCCCATAGTTACTATATCTTCCACTAGAAGTCTATATTCCACATTACAAACATAACACAGAAAACATAATCACACATCTTATAATCACACATCTTATTATTCTTCTGACGTAAGTGTCCGTAACTTTCCCCTTTGCAATCCAAACAATGCGGATCAGTCAGAAACTTGAAAAGGTCATACAAGGGTTACTCCATACATGCACAGCAGACTACCCGCTTTCTACCAGTGACATATTATACTGGGCTCCTGGCCTAAATACCACAGTGTTTCCTTTGGACTTTCTATCTCCACTGGTTTTTTTTTTTTTTTTGTCCTCCGGTTCGCGAGCCTAGGCCTGCTTGGAGCTAATCATACATCGCAATAATATACTTGATTCTATCATCGTAGCGATTCCTATGTCTCGATGTCCAGTTAGACGTGTCGCAAGATCCAGTTAATGCTATCAGAGTAATGATCATCATGTTTCCTTCCCTACATGTCCTTACACTGTCTATTCCATTCTTCGACCAGTGCTAACCATAATACACACAGGACACAGCTGTAACTTACATGTGCTAAACCGATACTGTCGTTTCACGATCTTGAACAATCTTCTCTCGTCTCCAAGTTATTCTATGGCATGGGCGCCTCTAAACTTTCATGTGCATAAAAGACTCAGTTATTTCGTCCTTGGACAATCCTCCCTAGTCTCAAAGTTATACAATGGCATGGGCGCCTGTAACTTTCCAGATCAGTATCTTCGTTTTCACTCTTCGAGTCGACCTTACCTGTCGACTCTCTAAGCACAATCTGTCTCTCTCAGTCCTTGCTTTAGCATATATACTTGTCCTAAGTAACGCTCACCTTGGCCGTTTGTCCTACTTCTTCATGCTGACTCAAGAGCTCCACATCTCTTTAATATATGCAAATTAGCCCGGTTGCTGTCCTTCGATAAACTATGTTTCCTGCTTCCCGCTCCTGTGTCTCCAAATTTCCATTGTTCCTTGTAAGCCTTTTTAGGTCAATACCCTCGTAACTTCTCTAAGCTGGACCATCTTCTCCTAATGTTGCGGTTTTTCCCAGAGCGTTGTAGGTGTATGCTGCTCTAGCAGTTTTACTTTCTGGGGTTTTCCAAAGCTCGATTAGTTATGTAAATTCTCAACTATCGTTCTTAGTTCCCTTAGAGGTCATCCTACAGCATCTTTGTCTTTCTAGGCCAATGCTGAGTGTGCTTTTCACCTTTGTTTCTTCCTTCGCAATTTATGAGTATATTGGCCTACAATATTTCCTGTACTAGCTTGTGGTGCACCCATGCCTTTGTTTGTCGATTCTTGAGTCAGTGTCCTCAGGGTTGCTATATTATACTATGTAGCGACCTTCTTATTCCTCTGTGTGTTTCTTTTCCTCTATTTCCTTCTTGTAATATTCGTGACTGTACTCAGTACTGTCACACTGATATTGACTAAATCACACTCAATGAGCGCCAGGTAAGCTGTGTTGTTAGCTTTTTAGACTAGGTCGATCTGGTGGACTACATTTATTAATTCAAGTCAGTGCCAATACAGAAACAATTCGCAGTCAGGAAAAAAGTGAGTGACTTTTTTTGCCATTTATCATTGTTGCGGCGGTGTCATGCTTAGATAGCGTTCAGCAACACGATGTATTTTACGCGTTGTGGTCATAGTCGGCATGCAGTCTGGGGCGTAGGCTTCACTCTCTTGGGGGACGTAGGCCGAGGCGTAAAATGGAGGGAGGGGGTTGTTGGCTTGGGTTAAGGCCTGTTCTGCATGTTTTGGGACTGTTAAAAGCGCTCACATCATGAAATAGAGACCACACGATAAAGCCAACCGGTAACAACACAACGTACAGTTAGTTGTGTTGCTGGACACTCACCAAGAGTGAACCCCCTAACATGGGACAGGCCCTGCGACACGACCAGGAATGAGTTGCAAGGAAAGTCACTCACTTTCTTTCTGGACCCGAGTTTGTGAGTTGTACCCTAATGCAGTTTCAAGCCCAATGATTTCGAACACTAGGTCAATCGTCTAACCACTGCTTACCCCGATAACCATATACAAAAAACCCACATGTTTTTAAATCAGGGATCAATTCAAATAATTATTGTCAGCTTTCATCTACAGCTTTCAGATTGAGCAGCTGAGGTGGTGGCAGAAAGGCAGTAAGCATCTGCTGCCATTTTTTTTAAACACCGCTAATTTTAGATTTCCGTGGATTCTGGGTACATTTCTTAACATCCGGTGTCATCTCTAGGAAAGCTGGGGGGCTAATATTCTGCACACACAAACACACACACACACACACACACAAACTAACACACACACACACAGGCACACACAGAAACAGAGACACACACACAGACACACACGCACAGACACAGAGAGAGAGAGACGCACACACAGACATACACACACACAGAGTCACACACACCTAAACACACACACAGAGACACACACACAGACACACACACAGAGTCACACATACATAAACACACACACAGAGACACACACACAGACACACACGCACAGACACAGAGAGAGAGAGAGAGACACACACACACAGTCACACACACATAAACACATACACAGACACACACACAGACAAACACACACACACAGAGAGACACACACAGACAGACACACACATACAGACATACACGCATACACACACTCAGACACACTGACACACACACAGACAGAGAGAGACACACACACACATAGACACACACACATAGATACACATACAAAGACACACATACAGAGGGAGAGAGAGACACACACATAGACACACACACACACAGACACGCACACAGATACACACACACACAGACACACACATACACATACAAAACCATTTCTGTGTAACAGACAGGCTCGCAAATCTCGCTTTATTTAACAAACTAGAAGTAATGTCTAGAAATGGTCCAACTGCCAGAGCTTTCCGCCCTAATTTACAAACAGTGTACACTAAAATGAAAGTGACATGCCGATGTGGCGATACGTTCACATAGTTTCTCTATGACCACCAGTATTTCTGAACAGGTCAGTGTGCTTTTTTCCGTTAACATCTTCTTGTCAAGCAAGTCAGTAATTAATCATTTGGTCAGTGGTCTGATTCGTTACTGTTCTCTGTAAACTAGATGTCTACGTCTATGTAGTCTAATCCATTTACTGCTCTATGTAAACTAGATGTCTACGTCTATGTAGTCTAATCCGTTTACTGCTCTATGTAAACTTGATGTCTACGTCTCACTGGCCTGATTCGTTTTCTGTTCTTTGTAAACTAGATGCCTACGTCTCAGTGGTCTATTCCGTTTACTGTTCTATGTAAACTAGATGTCGACGTCTCAATGGTCTGATTCGTGTAATGTTCTCTGTAAACTAGATGGTCTAATCCGCACACTGCTCTATGTAAACTGGATGTCTACGTCAATATGGTCTGATCCGTTTACTGCTCTCTGTAAACTGGAATAGGAGACACTATCGTGTAGCGGATGGAGGCTCGCTCACTTTGTTGACTGCATTATCTACAGATTCGATATGCCTTTAAAGATATGAATTCAGCATTGTATGTCTGATGTAGCTCTTAGGTTTAAAACGAGTCTTTGCTTTGCTTTACATTATTGACTTTTCTTTTCATTACGACTGATACTATTGGTCTATTTTTTTTTTTTTAAATTGATATTACAATTGTAATACGGCGGGGAGGGGAGGGGGGGGGGGAGATTGGATTGATTTTTTTTAAAATTGATCGACTGATATTTGATTTTTGTTAAGGGTATCTGAGTGACGAAATGGTCAACCCGTTTGCTTCGGCCTCTGAAGACCGTACGTTAGTTTCACGGTGAACACCTGAAGGTCGTTGCTGGTGCTGCGGACTTAGTGCTTTTGCTAGCCGTTCTTCGGTCAGAGACCGAAACATGTGGGATATGACACGGTGAAATGAAATCGAATCTCTGGAATTTTACTCCTAACTTTGCCTTTTTTAATAAACTTTATTACCTCACAGGATGGCTGTACTAGTGAAGTAAAGACGACCGGCGCAATGCTGACCACATTAACCGCCCCTCCCCCCTCTCCCCCCCCCCCCCAATGTCGATGGTCTGTAAAAATGCAGGTGCTTTTACCATATACCCGATATGCCTGAAGGCGTGAAAAGGGATCTTTACTTTACTTTTTACTTTATTACCCTATGACCAGGAGAAGTTGTACAGGGAAGAGATATACCGGGATGTCGAGACTGATTAATTAAACGTAGGAAAATCAAAGGTAGACGATCAGCAATGTTTGGGCTCTAATTGAGGGGAGATGAGTCACCGTGTTGGTGCCAATAGACGCTCGCCTGTGGATCGATAGGTTGTGTGTCCGGGTCCTGACTGAACAGGGATTTTTTTCAGTGATGCTGGGTCCCAGGTGGACCCAGCTTTGAGCGGGTACCAGATGCCGTCTTGGAAAGTAAAGGCGGCCTGCGTGATGCTGACTACGTCATCAACAAAGTGCCAGGTGGTCTATAAACTTAAAGTCAATCCTGTATGCACAATACGATTTAAGCTAGAGAAGAGTGTCCTTAAGTTTACTTCATGATAGGAGATCAATATAATGGAAAATACGTAGATGGCTTGACCTCGAGAAGAATTGCAACCTGATTCGAGACTGGCAGTAAAGACATTTAGGCTATAGGGCATATAGGGCGCGACCTAAAATTTTATAGACCAATCAGCACAAGATAGTTGATGTGGTCAGCATCACGCCTGCCGTCTTTACTTCCCGGGAATGCACATGGTACCTATTTAAGGCTAGGTCGACCCGGGAGTCAAAATCATTTTTTGAAGAAAGTCCGGCTTCGCCAGGGAGCGAACCCACGAATTTCCTTTCCGCACGCGAGCGTCTAGCCGCTACACCACTGCGACTCCATCTTACTCCTTACCCCATTGATAATCTTGATGGACTGGCATGCGTGTATCACCATACTGGTCATATATTCGCCAATAAATTTATACGGATTTTACCATTTTACTGATTAAACAAAACTACAGAAGAAAAAAAAAAACTTCCTCTTCGTCTTTTGTCGCCTTGAAATAAACTATCTAAATCTGCAACGTTGTCTCTAGTATGAACTTCACTGTCTTTTGTAATTCACTCAGCGACCCGTAATGTTTGACGTGCACCGATGTTTTTTTTTTTTTTTTTGCCAAATGTTTTTTCCTTAATATTTGGGACAATCTTGGAGGACTCGAGCTGTTGTCTCAGGTGCCAGTCCACATGTGCACACGGCTGATTCGTTGATCTTAAATTTTGTGTACATGTGGCTGCGAAGTCGATTGTTTCCTGTTCTAAGGCGTAAAAAAAAAAACTTGCTCTGGTCTGTCCAGAAAAAGAAACGAAACTATTACGAGAAGGCTGCCCCGCTTTGGTGTATGTTAAAATTGGTGTGAAATGTGAGACAGCCGAGGCCGGAGTCAGATTTGATAAATTAAGCTTCATCTCAGGCCACCCTCCTTCCTACAGCGGCAAAGATCACCCTGACAGCTTCACGTAGCACACGGATCTAGTGATCTTATGAATGTCAAAGTTCTGAAATACACGATTACAGTACAATCAGCCAGGATTGACCATAATACCTGAATAACGTCTTATAAGTTTAACTGGCATCATGTTAGTGCCCACCATCATGTGCAAAATATGAGGATGCAGAATACATTACATAGTGTCATCACTGTAATGCAGTGGAACATAATAACTTACACCAGAAACACTACGCTAACGCATCCTTATAATTAATAGCAAGTGGCGCCCTGGGGACGAAGACAAAATATCACTACGGCCTAAAGACCCACGGGCTCGCTCACTGTCTCAAGTGCCTACAGACTGACTGACTTTCTACCCCACTAAGACATCACACAAGCGATAAACACCCGATGACACAAAGTGCCACCATGTGGATGATGATCACCGTGGAGAGGTCCCAGAAACCTCGTTCAGACAATTGGCCATATATATGGCCTGCCTATTTTGCGGTCTATGCCAAAAGC
>CAJHNH020003724.1:376554-429054 GCA_905116865.2 Candidula unifasciata
ATTAGCCCTGTCAGCTTGTCTACTCTCCACATTAATCATGTCAGCTTGTCTACTCTCCACATTAACCCTGTCAGCTTGTCTACTCTCCACATTGTCAGCTTGTCTACTCTGTCAGCTTGTCTACTCTCCACAGCTCATGTCAGCTTGTCTACTCTCCACATTAATCATGTCAGCTTGTCTACTCTCCATTCATGTCAGCTTGTCTACTGTCAGCTTGTCTACTCTCCACATTAACCATGTCAGCTTGTCTACTCTCCACATTAATCATGTCAGCTTGTCTACTCTCCACATTAATTATCATGTCAGCTTGTCTACTCTGTCACATCTAATCATGTCAGCTTGTCTACTCTCCACATTAATCATGTCAGCTTGTCTACTCTCCACATTAATCATGTCAGCTTGTCTACTCTCCACATGTAATCATGTCAGCTTGTCTACTCTCCACATATGTCAGCTTGTCTAGCTTGTCTACTACTCTCCACATTAAATGTCAGCTTGTCTACTCTCAGCTGGTCTACTCTTGTCACACATTAATCATGTCAGCTTGTCTACTCTCCACATTAACCCTGTCAGCTTGTCTACTCTCCACATTAATCATGTCAGCTTGTCTACTCTCTCCACATTAATCATGTCAGCTTGTCTACTCTCAGCACATTAATCATGTCAGCTTGTCTACTCTCCACATTAATCATGTCAGCTTGTCTACTCTCTACATAATCATGTCAGCTTGTCTACTCTCCACATTAATCATGTCAGCTTGTCTACTCTCCACATTAGCCCTGTCAGCTTGTCTACTCTCCACATTAATCATGTCAGCTTGTCTACTCTCCACATTAACCCTGTCAGCTTGTCTACTCTCCACATTAATCATGTCAGCTTGTCTACTCTCCACATTAATCATGTCAGCTTGTCTACTCTCCACATTAATCATGTCAGCTTGTCTACTCTCCACATTAATCATGTCAGCTTGTCTACTCTCCACACTCTAATCATGTCAGCTTGTCTACTCTCCACATTTGTCTACTGTCAGCTTGTCTACTCTCCACATTAATCATGTCAGCTTGTCTACTCTCCACATTAATCATGTCAGCTTGTCTACTCTCACATCATGTCAGCTTGTCTACTCTCCCACATCATGTCAGCTTGTCTACTCTCCACATTAATCATGTCAGCTTGTCTACTCTCCACAATAATCATGTCAGCTTGTCTACTCTCCACAGCTTGTCTACTCCATAATCATGTCAGCTTGTCTACTCTCCACATTAATCATGTCAGCTTGTCTACTCTCCACATTAATCATGTCAGCTTGTCTACTCTCCACATTAATCATGTCAGCTTGTCTACTCTCCACATTAATCATGTCAGCTTGTCTACTCTCCACATTAATCATGTCAGCTTGTCTACTCTCCACATTAATCATGTCAGCTTGTCTACTCTCCACATTAATCATGTCAGCTTGTCTACTCTCCACATTAATCATGTCAGCTTGTCTACTCTCCACATTAATCATGTCAGCTTGTCTACTCTGTCACATTATCATCTTCATGTCAGCTTGTCTACTCTCCACATTAATCATGTCAGCTTGTCTACTCTCCACATTAATCATGTCAGCTTGTCTACTCTCCACATTAATCATGTCAGCTTGTCTACTCTCTCCACATCATGTCAGCTTGTCTACTCTCCACATAATCATGTCAGCTTGTCTACTCTCACACATTAATCATTGTCAGCTTGTCTACTCTCCACATTAATCATGTCAGCTTGTCTACTCTCCACATTAATCATGTCAGCTTGTCTACTCTCCACATTAATCATGTCAGCTTGTCTACTCTCCACATTAATCATGTCAGCTTGTCTACTCTCCACATTAATCATGTCAGCTTGTCTACTCTCCACATATTCATGTCAGCTTGTCTACTCTCCACATTAATCATGTCAGCTTGTCTACTCTCCACATTAATCATGTCAGCTTGTCTACTCTCCACATTAATCATGTCAGCTTGTCTACTCTCCACATTAATCATGTCAGCTTGTCTACTCTCCACATTAATCATGTCAGCTTGTCTACTCTCCACACATTAATCATGTCAGCTTGTCTACTCTCCACATCATGTCAGCTTGTCTATAATCATGTCAGCTTGTCTACTCTCACACATTAATCATGTCAGCTTGTCTACTCTTCACATTAATCATGTCATCTTGTCTACTCTCCACATTAATCATGTCAGCTTGTCTACTCTCCACATTAATCATGTCAGCTTGTCTACTCTCCACATTAATCATGTCAGCTTGTCTACTCTCCACATTAATCATGTCAGCTTGTCTACTCTCCACATTAATCATGTCAGCTTGTCTACTCTCCACATTAATCATGTCAGCTTGTCTACTCTCCACATTAATCATGTCAGCTTGTCTACTCTCCACATTAGCCCTGTCAGCTTGTCTACTCTCCACATTAATCATGTCAGCTTGTCTACTCTCCACATTAATCATGTCAGCTTGTCTACTCTCCACATTAATCATGTCAGCTTGTCTACTCTCCACATTAATCATGTCAGCTTGTCTACTCTCCACATTAATCATGTCAGCTTGTCTACTCTGCACAATAATCATGTCAGCTTGTCTACTCTCCACATATTCATGTCAGCTTGTCTACTCTCCACATTAACCCTGTCAGCTGGTCTACTCTGCACAATAATCATGTCAGCTTGTCTACTCTCCACATTAACCCTGTCAGCTTGTCTACTCTCCACATTAATCATGTCAGCTTGTCTACTCTCCACATTAATCATGTCAGCTTGTCTACTCTGCACAATAATCATGTCAGCTTGTCTACTCTCCACATATTCATGTCAGCTTGTCTACTCTCCACATTAATCATGTCAGCTTGTCTACTCTCCACATTAATCATGTCAGCTTGTCTACTCTCCACATTAACCCTGTCAGCTTGTCTACTCTCCACATTAATCATGTCAGCTTGTCTACTCTCCACATTAATCATGTCAGCTTGTCTACTCTCCACATTAGCCCTGTCAGCTTGTCTACTCTCCACATTAATCATGTCAGCTTGTCTACTCTCCATATTAACCCTGTCAGCTTGTCTACTCTGCACAATAATCATGTCAGCTTGTCTACTCTCCACATTAACCCTGTCAGCTTGTCTACTCTCCACATTAATCATTTCAGCTTGTCTACTCTCCACATTAATCATGTCAGCTTGTCTACTCTCCACATTAATCATGTCAGCTTGTCTACTCTCCACATTAATCATGTCAGCTTGTCTACTCTCCACATTAATCATGTCAGCTTGTCTACTCTCCACATATTCATGTCAGCTTGTCTACTCTGCACATTAATCATGTCAGCTTGTCTACTCTCCACATATTCATGTCAGCTTGTCTACTCTCCACATTAACCCTATCAGCTTGTCTACTCTCCACATTAATCATTTCAGCTTGTCTACTCTCCACATTAACCCTGTCAGCTTGTCTACTCTCCACATTAATCATGTCAGCTTGTCTACTCTCCACATTAATCATGTCAGCTTGTCTACTCTCCACATTAACCCTGTCAGCTTGTCTACTCTCCACATTAATCATGTCAGCTTGTCTACTCTCCACATTAATCATGTCAGCTTGTCTACTCTCCACACATTCATGTCAGCTTGTCTACTCTCCACATTAACCCTGTCAGCTGGTCTACTCTGCACAATAATCATGTCAGCTTGTCTACTCTCCACATTAACCCTGTCAGCTTGTCTACTCTCCACATTAATCATGTCAGCTTGTCTACTCTCCACATTAATCATGTCAGCTTGTCTACTCTGCACAATAATCATGTCAGCTTGTCTACTCTCCACATATTCATGTCAGCTTGTCTACTCTCCACATTAACCCTGTCAGCTTGTCTACTCTGCACAATAATCATGTCAGCTTGTCTACTCTCCACATTAATCATGTCAGCTTGTCTACTCTCCACATTAACCCTGTCAGCTTGTCTACTCTACACATTAATCATGTCAGCTTGTCTACTCTGCACAATAATCATGTCAGCTTGTCTACTCTCCACATTAATCATGTCAGCTTGTATAATCTCCACATATTCATGTCAGCTTGTGTACTCTGCACAATAATCATGTCAGCTTGTCTTCTCTGCACAATAATCATGTCAGCTTGTCTACTCTCCACATTAATCATGTCGTTCTGTCAACCCGTCAACTTTTCACATTACCCCTGTCAGCTGGTCTATTTTCCACGTTAGCCATGCTATCCTATCCACTTTCCATATTCACCAAGCCAGCTTTTCTACTTTCCACATTAGCAACCACATCATCAGCTTGTTCGTGTATATCAAGCTACAGCCGCAGATTCTACAGAAACTAGACCAATGTATTTATAGTGCACACACACACACACACACACGCACACAACATAAAGCACTAATCAGTAATGTATTCACTCTGTGTAAGCTAGAGTACTGGTCGTCATTACCTGTTTCACAGTGACTTTTTTTTTATATTATAGCCCCACCCTGGATAGACTTAGGTTGCTTCTTTATCACCAAGGACACTAATATATAACTTAACGACTGAACGCTGGTTTTTATTACTTGACGGGGGGGGGGGGGGGGGGGAGGAATTCTCATTATAGTAATGACCCACTGCCCTTTGCGTCACAGGGTTTGATAATGGCGCAGTTTGCGGTCCTAATCAGATTCAATTTCACTCACTCATTCATATTGAATCAAATTAGCAACTAAACCATCAGAGACGCTTTACGTAAGTAACCGTAAGTCCCAACCCGTTTTTAGCTAAATATTTCTTTTCTTCAAAGTTTATTGTATATATATAGCGCTAGCTAATTAGAAAAAGTCATAATACAATTATAACACAATAGGGTAGTTTGACGTCAGTTTTCCCAAATAGAGTAGGTCACTTTTCATTCACAAGTTTGTTAGGCTGGTCGATTTTCCTGAAGGTTACGGGTGTGTCCTGCTCTGTTGTTTGGTTTGTGCGATGTCTTGCATTTACGTTTTCATTCCGAGAAAGAAAATGCATGGGACATAGGTTGCAGCACTCTCTAGAGGGATGTGTTTCCTTATGTTTTTGGAGTGTTCAAAGCGCTGGCGTGCTGAAATATGCAATACGTGATATCAACGACCTTGCGGAACACCCCAGTAACCTTATGCGAAGGTCACGGTGCTCCTGAACTTCCAATTAGATGTGAGCTAGTGTGTATATGGGCGAGGTCTGGTGAGACTAACATTACTTTTACCACACAATTTAAAAAAAAAAAAAAAAGCGCTGGTGAGCTGTTTGATTCAAATGAGCTAACTGTTTTGAATCCATTATTGCTTGATACATTCACATTTCAGAAAGGAGAGGCAGAAACTAAAATTTCCGTGGATAACATAGCCAAATTTGTGAGTTGGGGAGACACGTTTAAGAAACGACTATACTTGGATAGTGAGTACATCATTTTTTTTTTATTTTTTTTTTATTTTGACTCAATTATTGTAATTCACTCGGCCATACTGGGTTCCTTCAAGGAAACGAAGAATCTTCGTCTTCGTCTGCGTTCACCACTAAAAGTTCGACTGGGTTCTTTTCTGTTATTTCACCACATCTCGGGGCCCTTAAGATTTGCTAGGGAATTCCCCAGAACGTCCAATAGTATAGGGGGGGGGGAGGAGAGACAGAGAACTGAGGTTATGGTTAGTGTTAAATGAATAGCCACAACTACTAAGCCTCCAGAATTTGGGTAAGATTTAAATTTTATAGTCAAATCGACACTCCATAGGGGATGTAAGTATCACACCAGCCACTGTTACTTCCCAGACCTTTACCTGATACCCATTTAAGTCTTTGTCGACCTGCGAGCCAAAGTCATTTTTAAAAAGATGCCAGGACCGGAACGTACGCTTTTGGTATCTGCAGGCGAGAATCTAGCCGCTACCCCACGACGGCTCCTATCCTATTGTAACGTGCGAAGTGGAATGGCCTTTTTTTGGTCCCCAGTGATACCTCCAGGACTTAAGAAGCCACTAATATTTGTGTGTGGGTGCAATTGGAATTGAAAGACGAGTGCCCATCGAGGCGTGAGGGTTGTTTGACTCTCAATAAATTGTGTGCTTGGCAGCACCGAAACGTAAGGGGAAGTAGGGGAATGGGGAGGTGTTCCGTGGTAATGTGCGTATGTAATCAGCTTGAACACTGACAATTCAACGTGATCTGAACATAAATGGATCACTCCAAACATCCAAGTCTAGAGTTCAGCAAGGTATTATTTACACAGTGAAAGGTAACAAAGGTCAGGTAGGAACGATATGAAACTCCCAAATGTCACTGGAACAACGGGCAACACTAGTGATCAACTTCCAGGACAAATTCATGATTCATTTAACTGAACAACACCAGGTGTATAATGTACCGAAATGTGAATTCTCAATTTCAGTGCTCATAATGTGTGCGAACATGTAATAGGAGCAAAATGAACTCACCAAAAGTAGCACAAATCAAATCAGTCCAAACGTTCTCACTACCTCACCACAAAGATTAGAATCCATCACAGCTAAAGAATATCATAGCAGTATATCATCACATCGACATTGGAACGTTTTAACGGTTCAAAGACATTTCAGTATGCCGCAGATATACAGACATGCAAGACATTGGCTCTCACTTTGAAATCTTCAACAGTGTACATCGCAAAATATAAGCTGAACTTCTCTTGGCTGGTAACCCTCAATCTCTCAACGTCATGACGATACAAAACAATCTCTTACGTAATATTTCCGCTATTCAGTATTGATTTACATCAGTGCATGATTTGCACGCAATAATTGACTAATAAGCCTGAAATCGTGAAATACAGTCTTTTATACAGACAATGGAATGTGCTGTTGAGAATCATGCACAGTACCATATTTACAAGATTGAGTGAAACCCATAGCTGTTCTAGTCGGGAATAAATAATATATTTCAGCTATCCACAATCTGCGTGTTCGACCTCTAGGTCTGTAACCACTGTATCTGTATAACGTTGCTCTCTGTGGTGTCCTGTTTGCTGCCAATCTTGTTACATGGCTAAACTATTTGCTTGGTTGCTTACCTATACAGTTTAGTATTGGTTCTGTATTGGTTCTGTGTTACATCTAGCATAGTATGTAAACATTTCATTTGTGTCGTAACTATTTTATTTTCCTTGTCTTCCGAATACAGTGTCCACTATAACATTAATAGAATGGGTTTGGTAAACAATAGTGTGTTAAACAGTGTTCTTTTAGTATTTATATTCACATGCTTGCATTTTCAAAATTTCTGCCATTTGGCGTACAACTTCTGCGGCTTTGTTGTATTTTTTTTTTTTTTTTTTTTTTTTTTGAATTCCTAATTCCCAGATTTGTAAAATCTTTCGCCTGCTTTAATTGGTGTTTTGAAGTTAAAAATAAGGAATACATGGCCCCCTACAACATAGGAAAGGCCGTGGGACTGACATGAATGGAAGGGAAAGTAAATGGGGGCAAGTTTGTGATGAGTACCAGTACGACAGATTGTTTTGAAAAGCCACATTTCCAGATTCAATTCGATTTCTAGATGCTTATTTATTGTCCATGTTCTTACACCATAAAGAAAAGTTGTGTGTGCGAAACATTTAGTGATACTAAGTTTAACGTGTTGCAAATCATCTAGCTGAACAGGCAGACAGATTGGATGAATCTGCACCACTGGGTGGTGAACTGATTCATGACAAGGCAGATGTGGTCAAGGCCTTTTGAGAACAGGCAACGAAATCCGTAGAGAAAGAATATTATTATGTTTATTATGGCCTGGAGAGAAAAAGGTACCTGGGTGTAAACAGAGGGTCTAGCCGGTTGACTACACTTTGAGCAAAAACAAGACGGACATATAACCAGATTTTGACCGGTACCGTCAGTTTTGGAACTCTTCGCTGGCTGTTTACGATGAGGAAGGATCATACGTGGGAATGCCCCGAATGCTGTGATGTCAATTCTGGACTCAACCCAACTCTTATCATCCACCTGACAATACTTTTCGCCTCATACTAAAGATAGCAGCCACAACCCATTCACAGTATTTTTTTTCATAATTGTATTATACCTCTGATATAAAACTTCTTTGTTAAAATATTATATTCAGGGGGACCTGTGTGTGGTCGCACTCCAGCCATGTCTACATACGGTAGACGCGAAGTGAACGACAATGATGACCTAAATGACGACACTGGCGATGTAGCATATATGGACAAGATACTAGGTGGTCGCTACGCCACTTACGGGGAATTCCCCTGGATGGTTGCAATACTATATAATGACAAGCAAATGTGTGGAGGAGCTGTTATAGGTGAATTCTGGATTATCACCGCTGCTCATTGTTTGTTGTAAGTATAGAGGATGATTTTTTTTTTAAATTACCAGTTAAATCTATGCACAAACCTTTAATCTCAAACTAGTGGTTACAGAAAAAGATGACGATGTTTCGAGGGCTCGAATGCTACTTATCACACTTGTAGTGAACCATTTTCTCCCTGATAAATTATGTTACAACAGGAGTGACGTCAGCTAATGAATATAAATTAGATATCTGAATTTAACAAGAACGAACAGGATGCACGTGGAAAATGTTCACGAAGTAAAAAATGCAAAACTCATGCGAATTGGAAAACATGAGAATATCTAATATCTAATTCTCGTGTGGGTGACATAAGATTATTTATTTAATGCCCCAGAAAGACCGAGTGGGCAGTGTCGTCTGTTCGCGTGTGAAGTGGAGAAAATATTTGTATCAAATTATAAACGAAAGTATGTTTTTCATGTGTCTGTGAATTTCCAACGCCCAACCTGGCCATCAGCTAAGAACTGACACTGTCAGCGCTGAACATGTTTGAGTAATAATTTTGTGTGTCAAGGAGTGTTTCGCTGCCGTTGTGTAAATGGACATCTGTGTATCCGTCTAAAGGTAATATTGTTATCTAATGTATTATATACCTAGGCGGTTGATGCCTCACCATATACTGGCCACAGAATCAGCGAGTGAATGAACAATGAGGATTGACATCGCATCCTGTTGTTCAATGTCGTCTATCTGTTAAGTTTGACTGTCAGTGCACGAGTTAGAAGTCTGCCAGCGACTAGAGCCAAACTGAATGTAAGGAGCGTCATTGCAACACTCAACTCAAGAGACCATTATTGGTGGGCCATTTTATCAGAAGAAGGAAACTGGAACATGTTGCGAACACAGGACAGATTAATAGAAATAGAGTTATAGGAAGATGACGCTGGAAGATAATTGACAGTCTTTTGTACTAGCATAGAAATGTCTAAGAAATTGTGCTGATTAATTTAGTTGACAAGTGCGGATTGTGAAGAGGCGTATTCGCCTACACAAGTCCCTAAAGCATGTGATGATTATGATAATATTAATGATGATTATATTGATGATGATGATATTGATGATGATGATATTGATGATGATGATATTGGTGATGATGATGATGATAATGATGATAATAATGATGACAATGACAATGATGATGTCTTCAGCTATAAAACGACGTGCTGCAAAACGTTCGTCATAAAACACGTTATATCGTAGTTTTAGGCTGTTTACCGAAATGCTGTAGTTAGTACTCCTTTGATAAATTCTTTAGTCGAAATATTTAGTGTGAACGTCTTTTCTTTTCACTCCTTTGAGCTTTCTCATCACATTTTATGACGAATTTAGTACTTCTGTTATGAAGAACGGCGGACTGAACGGTTGGGAACTCTAAGCTCTCTTGCGTAATATCTGGGTTCGAATCCTTGGTGAGATTGGGATTGTGTTTCTGCCGGGGAGCAGAAATTTAATCCTAATATGATGATGTGCTTTGGGTGTTAGGTCATGCTCACAGCAAGTCGAGCAAGAGACGTGCAAGAGACGACGGCACGAGATATTCGGAGCTGACAGTACAAACTAGGCAGAGCCCAAGGTTGGCTCGTGGTAAGAAGGAGGAGGCTGCATGGTCTCGGAGCAAGGTGTCCCCCTCGAGTGCTAGAGGTTTCGTGTTCAATCCCCGTAAGGGCTGGGATTTTTTTAAAGTGGACTTGGACTTTAGTAATTCCTGCTGGTCTCTGGATGGTGATGTCAAACGCCTGTGTGCATTTTTGCTCACTCAAAAAATTCCTTGGCAGTTGGAAATATAAAAGAGTAGCCTAACTCCGCTGCCTGGGCACAATTTGGAGTTAAAAATCAACCCAAAGTATTTCAGGATCCTCGCTAGTGCTACAGAGCCTGTGCACTGTGCTGAGCTTTTTATAAATCAGACTTAAGTTAGAAGAACAGAGCACTTATGGATTACTACCCGTGTGTATGATGTTGAACCTAGCTCAAGGAGGACGGCTGTAATGCAGTTGGGAGGAAATGAATTAAACGTCGTGTGAATGATTATTATTGCAGAGATTGCGGAAGTGAGCAGCGATGTCGATAACTGAACAAACTGTGGCTGGGAAGTGTGAGGATCGGGAGAAATCAGCTGACAGAATGTGTATACGGAAACACAGTACTATTCTGTCTTATGTATGGTGGAAAGCTGTGTCTGTTCTCCTAGTGAACCAATATTGCTACAATTAAAAATACTACAGGTGTACACAAGCTATATTGCACCTAGCATGCCCAGTCCATGACCGGCTCTAGCTGACGGGCCGTGCTGCTGACGTCACCGTGTCGGGCTAACGCAGCGGTACTAAAACAAGGAATGAACTTTTTCGACAGTGGCGAGGGAAGACAACCTAAATTTTAACTATCAAGCATTTTTTTAAAATAATTTCTCAATTTTTAGCCGACGTTTCTTGATTATTGCCGCGGCAAACTGGCATACGCTTACGGCACCCCAGTGTGCCTCTTCACTCAATCTGAGAACAGCTCCTTTAAGGCATCGTTAGCCCGACCCGGTGACGTCAGCAGCGTGACCCATCAGCTGGAGCAGGTCGTGCCTAGTCCGTGGCGTCAAAGCACTAGCCATGATGCATTTAATTCTAGGCTCATACATTGTCTGTCTACATCGCACAAGTGCTAACTCTAGGCACTGATGGTGGGAGAAAAGCACAGTTTCTGTCTTACATCAGTAAGTAAAAGTCCCTTTTCCACGCCTCTGGGCGTATTGGGAATATATATACATATATATATATATATATATATATATATATATATATATATATATATATATATATATATATATATATATATATATATATATATATATAAATCAATGTTTGTGTGTTTGTTTGCCCCCTATAGACTCGGAAACTACTGAACCGATTTAGCTGAAATTTTCAGGATATGTTTGTTTTGATACCGGATTTTGAACCATCGTGGTTTGAAATTCAACCTGTCACTGTTAGAGATAGGTGACCACAATTTATGCCATAATATCCAAAACCAATATTTATACCTTCAGTGATTTCTAATTATAGCCACGTTAGTACCTGCGCATGCGCCGTAGTTACCAATTGCCAGCGAGTTACGTGCAGCCAACGCCTTCTCTAATACATAGAGTAGGTCGTGGTACAGCAAACAAGATAATCTCTATATTTGCCACAATAACCATATTAAACACGATTTCTATTTTCTGTTTTTTTTTCAAACAACCTTCGATTGGGGGGGGGGGGGGGGGAAGGGGGGGGGGGGCAATCAAGGACTATTTCGACGTCGGCGCAGACAGTAACTGCGACATTAACTTCATTAACCGTGTTAGACACGTGCGATTTCTATTGTTGTGCCGTTTCATTAATATATCTGGAGTATCTGTCTACGAGAAAACAATTGCCTGCAGTTTTGAATTGTGTTTTAATCGCGACACAGCAGTAGGGACACACATCTCTAATAGTTAAGTTCTCTTTTCGTTGATCCGATTAAGTGGCTGCTTGGTCAAATGGTTAAAACACTGGGTTCCTATGCGGGAGACCTGGGTTCGAATCCGCAGCAGTTAATTTTTTGTTTACCCCGGACTAAAATAATATCCTCATCTGCTCTGTCGTGGTGACAGCACTAGCCATGTTGCCTTAATATATAGAAAAAAAAAAAAGTAAATGGGTAAACCATTTGATAATTAAATTTGACTATTTGCATACTTATGATTGCATTTTTAAACTTTCCGATTGCATGGTTACGCTGAAATTTCATAGATTTTCATTTATTTTCATTTAGATTTAGTTATTTCATCTGCGTTGGAATTTTAAGCTGTGCTGTTTACCATGGCGTTCATTTCCTAATTATGGTGTTTTTCTCCTGTGTTCATTTGCTTTTCAAGTGATTTTTTTCCCTCCCAACTACTTCAATGAGGGAAAGAGTTGTCGGTGAATTTGGGGGGGGGGGGGAGGGGGCCAAACTATTAACTGAGAGAGCTTTAAGTCACAGTAACTGCTTTACCCACTTAAAGTAGCAGCAGCAGTAATAGTTGTGGTTGGGCTGTTACACCATAGTGCTCTCATGTGAAGACCGCCGGTAAGGTTATGGCGTTCTTCTGTCGGCAAGTGAAATTATACATCCTAACCTGACCAGTCTGTGGCGACAGCACTAGCCATGCGGAACCAAATCTTCTGGCTCACGATTCTCTGTCTACTCCGATGGTAACACAGATAGCAGTGACATTATTTTAGTAGTTGTACTGGTACTTGAAGGATGATGTGGTAAATATTACACTAGCTCCATTCACTACCTATTACAATTCCTGCTCCCTATTTTAGTCCAGATGGACAGGGATGTCAGTGTCAGTTAAAGCAACAAAAAATATCGCCAGGTAGTAATTTTCAAATCCTTTGAAGAGGGAGAGAGCAGTAGTCGGTGGAAGAGGGAAGGGGGTAATGACTTAAATTTAAGAGAACTTAAAGAGCTTTAAACGTGATTTATAAGTTCTCATTACCTTATTTGTTTATATTTTACTAACGCTACCTCCGCTTTTCTATTTTTTACGACTTACTTTGTTATTCACAAGTACAGTTGTAGCTTTACTTCCGTCCCCTATAAAAATACAAACAGCTTTTGCATGTGATAACCAAATAACAATTTTTGTTACTGTGCTAATAACACCATTTAAACGACCACTAATAAAAAGACACAATTATAAGGTGCATGTTTTAAAGTTGGAAAACCAGACCATCTCTATATCTGTGCAGAGAATGATTGCGACATTAACTATATTAGACACGTGCGATTTCCATTGTCTTTCTTTTCCAAAAACCTTTGATGAGGGAGAGAGTAGTAGGTGGATTTAGTTGTGGTGGTGGTGGGGGGGGGGGCGGATAAAAGATTATCTCTATATCTGAGCAGACAATGATTTTATTAGTTACGTAGAGCATACGAAGAAAACAACAGACTTAATAAGGAACTGCCAGCAACCAACAGAGTGATGGAAGAAAGAGAGAAAGCACGGAAAGAAGCAGCAAGAAGGCAGCAAATACAGGGAGCCGAGACCCAGAACAAGCCACATCAAACACCAGATAAGAAAACACCAACGCCGCTGATGAAACAGTTTCCGGTCGAAACTACTAATCAAATAAACCAACGCATCAGGGAGCTGGAGGACCCGAACTTCTTTAACTCAGAACTGCAAGATGATGATGTTCTATGGTCATCACCAGAGGAACCATATCGACAGCCAAAACCTGAAATCAAACGAGGTCGACACCGTTACCTCAAACACTAATACCAGATACGACACAACCAAGGCCAAAATTACCGAAACCCTATGTAGGAGAAGTAATTTACAACAAGGATACGAGAAAATCACCAAATAATACCAGACCTCACCAGTATTGCCATCAGTACCTGCCCAAGTCAATCAACCATCGGTCCTTCTTAGGATAGGCAATTTACTTTCCCCGGAAACAACAAACAGCCAAGGAATACCACAATAAATCGATTCAACAGACAATCATCTGGAGCGTAGCACAGGGCCAGCCAAATTACAAAAGCAACAGCAAGAGCGGAAACCACAACAAATAGAAAGCGACAAATATTGAACACAATCCAAAACCAAATGAGATCGAGACCAGAAAACGTC
Source organism: Candidula unifasciata (assembly GCA_905116865.2). NCBI lineage: Eukaryota > Metazoa > Mollusca > Gastropoda > Stylommatophora > Geomitridae > Candidula > Candidula unifasciata. The sequence continues at coordinate 390,612 of CAJHNH020003724.1, forward strand.
ACCACAAATATAGCTGAAAGGAAAGTGAGCAGAAATGTGAGCGGACCTAGCTGAAAGTGGTCAACGAAAGAGAATTTGAATTTGAAATTTTATTAGACACGTGCGATTTCTATTTTCTTTCATTTCCATTTAGCCAAACTATGCCACAGCAACGCGTGGCCGGGTACAGCTAGTATATATATATATATATATATATATATATATATATATATATATATATATATATATATATATATATATATAAGACTAATTGAAGGGTGATGTGATCAGCATCACGCCAACCGCCTTTACCTCCCTGACTGCATCTGGTACCCACTTAAGGCTATGTCGACCTTGCAGTATAGGTCATTAAAAAAATTCGGCTGTGTCAGGACGCGAACCAACGACCTTCCGATCCTCAAGCGGGCGTCCTGCCGCCAACGCCACTGCGACTCCCTATCTTACATAAACAACCCTGTCCCCCCCCCCCCCCACACCCTCCCCCAAATAATAATAATAATAAGACTGTTTTTGATAATCAGAGGGTATGTCTAAATTTCAGTGACGGTTCTCAGCGATACTACAAAATTGCAGTTGGTGACCACAGTATGACGTATAAGGACACGAATGAAGAAACCTTTGAGTTACAAACGGTTATCATCAATGAGCGGTATCGCGGTAAGTTCCGTATCTCACTCATGAATATCAATCAGTAGATAGATCCAGTGGCGTCACCACAATGAAGGTTGGCTGCAATGGATTACCCACACACTTCGTCTGTTGTCTAAATAGTGAACCCTCACAGAGTTCTGTTTGTCAATCCTTTGATGATGATACGTTCCAGAAATAAATAGAAAAAGCATGTCTACTATTAAATACAGATTCGTCCACAATGTCTTTGGATGACGAATGGGTTAAGCAGATCGATAGTTAGAATTAACAAGGTAATTGGTTGTAGGCTAGGCTATATAAAAATGATTTAAACGTTGTGTTTGTGATTATTGCAGAGATTGTCGAAGTAAGCAGTGATATCGATTTTTTTTTATATCTAGAAGCCTTGAGTTGTTAACCCTTTGGCTCGGTACTATGGATATCGCAACCCTTCGGCCTTGATTCCATGATAGGTAATGAGATAGAAAATGTGGCTTTACTGCCTACCCCTTTGAGTTAAACCGGACCACAAGGAGTTCGTCACCCGGTCACCGCGCAGTCCGGTTTAGCCAACTACGCTAGAGAGCCGCTCCAGTGTTGTTAACTGAATAAAATGTGACTGAAAAATATATATACGGTGTGACCAACAGCAATATATCTTGTCTGTTATAACTATTGTTCTGTTAAAACACATTGATCAATTAAAGACAATAGCCTTTGTCTAAAAAGACTGCAAGGCAGCGGGGGGAGGGAGGTAGGTATAGGGCATGGCGACTCTTACTCGCGTATGGCCAGGTCGATGAGTTTTGGGGTATTCTATAGAGAGCTTTCGCCAGAACGACGATAGTTTGGTCATAGACTTTTGGCTTCGCTAAGCTTTAAAATCACTTACCTATGAGTAAATTCATAATATAATTCACTCCTAATGTAATTAGGAAAGAACATTTTACGACATCTTGACCCATACTTACTAAAGAAAGACTATTTACACATGGAAAACGAGTCCATATTTGAAACAGGTTATTTGCATTTGGGTGTACATAATGTGGGCAAGTCAACTAGCATAGGGGACTTCCGCTTGTTATGTAACAATATGTCATATGTAAAAATATGTGTGTGTGCGTGTTCAAAGTCGAATTGTCAGAAACATGATAAAGAAGCAGTCGTCGTTTTTTTTTTTTTTTCGGTCATGTCATGATAACAAGGATATAAAGGAAAAAAGATCATGTTTTGACCACAAGGAAGACAAAAAAGTATAGCTGATTTTGGCAGGCTTTTGTCTGGCCATGGAGGTGTGTCAGCCATAAACTGTTACATACTGTTAAAGATCGCAGGTTTTGGAGAGGTAGGATAACCCACACCATTTGGGAAGCACATAATGATGGTGATGATATATATATATATATATATATATATATATATATATATATATATATATATATATGTGTGTGTGTGTGTGTGTGTGTGTGTGTTTACCATAACAAATTATTTTATCTTGAAACATGCAGTGATCTCTGGACACCAGTGGGAAAGTAAAAAAGGGGCGCCCAACAAAAAAACATGCAGACGAACGACGAAGAGTGACCTGAGTGAGGCATCTTTGACATGGTAAAATGCACGGAATATTGCACAGGACAGGAGAGCATGGAAAGTCCTTTCTGAAGCCTCTAGCGGCCACTAAGCATAAATAGAATTAACGATGATGATGATTAATTAGCTAACACAACTACAAACTACTCGCAAGCAAACTAAAATATTTGAGAAATCCAACCCACAATGAAAACCATAAGAGAGCGTGTGAGCAATAATAAGAACTATTGGAACAATAATCAAAGTTGAATTCACAGACAAATACCGATTACAATGATTGGTTGACCTTGTCGGAATGAAGTTAACAATGCTGGCAGCTAGATCCTGCATCATGAAACGGAAACACTAAAAGGAAATGGGAGACCAAGAAGAAGTTGGATGAAAGAAGTCCTAGAAAAGCCTACACTTCACATCTCAGTAACGGAACCTTGCTCCAAAAGCGATCTTCTGCTAAAGCGAAGACGCCTTTTTAAATTTGTGTCGGCGTTTAACACTTAAATTCGTTTAACGTATTGATTTAACTATGTTATTGCTAATTACGAGCTAATTTTATTAGTATTGACTCCACAAACTACACAAAAAACAACTACACAACACTACTAAGAGTGGGTTGACATACTGTAGGCGTTATGACAATATTTTAGACAAAATTAATTGGTAGACAAAATTCCTAAATCCTAAAAAAAAGAAATAGCCTATATTGAAGGGGAAATAACATAAAAAACATAACATATCCCTTTACCCGATAGGGTCGTGAAAGTATGTTGAAAAAAGCACTAGCACATAAAACCCGCTATCTTTCTCTGTCTTCCGCTTAATAATTAAGTGTATGATAGCTGAGTCCATTCCACTTCTTGATGTTGTCACTCCAGGTTCTTCTTTGCCCTCCTCTTCCTCGACTACCCCTTCCTACCCCCCCCCCCCCCCTCCTCTCCCCGCCAGTGTTCCTTGAAGTACAGTTGTTGCAATCGAATCATGTCTCACCACGTGCCCAAACCAAGCTAGCTTGTAACGTTTCACCACTGCCAAGAAAGGCTCCTGAAGTTTATGCATATTTTGTCTTTGACATATTTATTAGTTTTGTGTTCTAAAAAACTCTATGAAGTACGTGGTGCAACGTCTGTCTTCCGGTGATCCATACCACTAAGTTTAAATACAGTGTTTATATTTGTCGCATTTTGTCTTTGCTTTTCTTATTTGATCACCGAATTTTAAGAAGAAATAAATTATGTGATACACTTTATGATTGACAGCAAGGCAGTACGATTTTGACATTGCGTTGGCCAAGATAAAACCTAAAAGTAATGGTCGTGGAATTCAGTTCAACAATTACGTTCAGCCCATTTGTCTAGCCGAGTCTACAGACGACGCTAGAGTTGGAACCAAATTTGTATTTTCAGGATGGGGATGGACTTCTGGCAGTAAGAATTCTTTGTTGTTCTACTCACTAGTCATCTCCCAGTGGGATGCAATTGTTTGTTATTTTGAAGCTCCACCCTGGCTCTTGCCAGCGGCTGCAATATAGCTCTGTCATAAATATGGTCTAGTGGCTGAACGCAGTTAGCGGGACCTCTCCACGGGTGTTCTTCATCCACATGGTGGCACTTTGTGTCATCGGGTGTTTATCGCCTGCGTGATGTCCTAATGGGGTAAATGTACTACTAGTACTACTTTGTTGTTCAGTTGCAGTGGTTTTAGACGTACAATATGTCTTATCATATTATTATTATAGTGATGCTGTTTCTATGTCTTATATTTTTTAAATAAGCACGAGCAGTCAGATGGTATCTTATTGTAAACAGATTTGCTACAAACGTTACAAAAATATCTTGACACATACACACACACACACACACACACACACACACACACACAATCATAAAGATAACTTTCCCCTTCTTTGAGTTTATAGCCTGTAACCCCGAGCGGAACGTTCTAGCTGTTTGTCTACAAATGATTCAGAGTTTGTTTCTCATGCACCTCCTCATTTTAGATATAGTTTAATTTTACTCTTGGTTCTCTTCATCTGAGACAGATGCACTTCAACTTCCCAGGAAACATCCCGAATTACTCGCCTCTTTATATCTATTCTTTGTTTTTAAATGGTGCACCGAAACCCACACTTCTTTAGGTCCTTTTTTACCGCTTCGGGTGTCGAGGGAGATATAAGGTCCTGGTATGTGCTCTTCTGGCTGCTTCGACTATCGACATATCGTAGTGCTGTAGAGCTTCTCGGATGTTATCTTCCCCATTTGTTCTTGTCTACCTCTTGCTCTACTTCCCTCTCCTCTTTTGTTATGTGCGCTGTTTAATATAGCTTCAGAAGGCATTCTCTCCAAGAGGGCAAACAATTTGATTTTCTGCCTCTGTATGGAATTTAGAACTGGTTCTTTGCCAACGTTATCTCGTTATGACCTAATTCCTGAACCCACATTATTGGCACTAAAGATAACTGAATACCAGCATTCCACTGAGGGAATTTATATTTTCCGTTTTCGAATATTGGAATGCATCATGAAATAATTCATTAGTTGACAAAGACACACTGTGTAGGATAATGTCATCTATTCTACATCATCTATTCTACATTTTACTTTACTAATACAAATCCCATCTACTCTTATAGAATAGAAATGGTTGAAGTAAGTAAAAGGTAAAGGACCCTTTCCCACGCCTTTCAGACGTATTGGATATATAGGGCTAGACCTATTTTTTGTAGACTAGCGGCACAATATAGGAGATGTGGTCACCATCACGTCGGGATGGTTGAAGAAACAACTACAATTGGTAGTTTCATGCAGTAACTAGACACAGAACAGGGAGTTGAAAAACCACGCCGTGCAAGTAGCAATCATTTGGCACATTGTCTTCATCTGTACCAAATGACCTTACTTACAGTCTCAGATATGTGCTTACAAATGTGCATGTGAAAGCGTGCCTATGTGTGTGATGTATATGCGTGTTTGCGTGTGTGTGTAATGGCTATGGCCAAGGTGAAATAGCTAGTTTTAGGCAGATTTCCATGATACGATAATAGGTAACACTCATTGTAAAAAATACTAAAAAATCCTCCATGCGTCGTACTTGGTAATAATCTGGATATAATGTCGACAACAGAAATGACTTTACGGTTTATTTTAAAACTCAAACTGGATGCCAGGAAATGTCATAGGAAGTAAAGGAGGTTCAATAAATTACATTACCTCCCCCCGCCCCTCCCATACCCCCAGTACTGGTTCTTCTTCTTCTTCTTCTTCTTCTTCTTCTTCTTCTTCTTCTTCTTCTTCTTCTTCTTCTTCTTCTTCTTCTTCTTCTTCTTCTTCTTCTTCTTCTTCTTCTTCTTTTTCTTCTTCTTCTTCTTCTTCTTCTTCTTTCTTCTTATTTCTTCTCTTTTTCTTCTCTTCTTCTTCTTCTTCTTCTTCTTTTTCTTCTTCTTCTTCTTCTTCTTCTTCTTCTTCTTCTTCTTCTTCTTCTTCTTCTTCTTCTTCTTCTTCTTTCTTCTTCTTCTTCTTCTTCTTCTTCTTCTTCTTCTTTCTTCTTCTTCTTCTTCTCTTCTTCTTCTTTCTTCTTCTTCTTTCTTCTTCTTCTTCTTCTTCTTCTTCTTCTTCTTCTTTTCTTCTTCTCTTTTTCTTCTTCTTTTCTTCTTCTTTTCTTCTTTTTCTTCTTCTTCTTCTTCTTCTTCTTCTTCTTCTTCTTCTTCTTCTTCTTCTTCTTCTTCTTCTTTCTTCTTCTTCTTCTTCTTCTTCTTCTTCTTCTTTTTCTTCTTCTTCTTCTTCTTCTTCTTCTTCTTCTTCTTCTTCTTCTTCTTCTTCTTCTTCTTCTCTACCCCTGGAATACTTCACAGCGTCAGAACATGAAGAGATCTTTGGAATGGGCTCTTCTGTTCGCTTTGTATAAAGTTACCGTTGTGTGTGTGTTTAACATTGCTCTGTGTGATGCCCTGTCTTATGCCAGTCTTGTGCCAGGCCAAACAATTTTTGTTGGCGACCTATAACGCTCAGATTTGGTTCTGTGCGTACTCTCCTCCTGATATAATCGTTTCTAAGTCAGACATACTACATAAACATGTTATTTCTGCCGTGAATATTTTCCTTCGGTCTTATTAGGACACTGTTCTTACTGCCATTACTCCATATTTTTCCGAATTCTTCCACTCGTTCTATACCCGCTGTGACGTTATAGTGTGGCTCGCTGTGGCAGATAGTACAAGGGCATTCTTGTTAGGTGTCCAAACCACTTCATTTGTTGTTCTTTGATTACTTGAAAGACTGGCTTTTTTCCTAGCATTGGTCTGATTTCGTATTCTGTGTTTCCTTGAAACTCCTGCAGCTCTTCTAAGGCATTTCATCGCTGTTGTCACAATTTTACTTTCATTGGAGGATGTAAGTTTCCACGTTTGGCACTGATAGCACAGTGTTGGCCAAAAAATAGTTCTGATAAGATTCACTTTAGTACTCTGGGGTATCTGCTTGTGTATTTTGTCTAATTGTCTAAGTGTGAATATTGCCCCAGTACAACTTTCGCTCTTCCGAAATAACATTTGTCCATCACTAAGATGTGGTTCGGTGATAGGGCGCGGCATTTATGTTTTGCCAACCATTTTACCCGTGTTGCTCAATAACGAATCATCTGTATACTTCTCACAGTCTTTCTTGCTGCCTTTCTTTCTCCATCTGGGTACTATTACTGCCTTTCTCTAGTCCTCCGATGTCTCTTGTGGTGTCCCGACAAGATTGAACAGTCTTTGCATCCATATTCCACTCAACACTTCTGATTAGTCTATACAAATTAGAGCATAGCCACACATGTCTGCTGATTCATAGGCTTTTAAAAAATTCTTTACCTTACTTCGGCCAGATGTTTCAAACACTATCTAGAGATACGTTTCTTTTCCGCTGTCAAGCTCTGCCAAGTAAACTCTCTTGGTTCTTAACTATTTAAATGTTACCTTCATTCGTTAGTTCGCTTATCCTCAAACTAAGATGGTCCCTTGCTACTTTACAAAGAAAATGACCTCGTCGTTAACGACAGTGTTGTTTGCGACACATGATGCTTGACACACGGTTTTACCAATCAGAACTCGGTGACTGCCGTCGCTAACATTAAGAAGGTCGCCTTTACTTTTCAGAAACTTGCCTGATTACCAGGTATGGCTGGGTCGACCTGGGGCATAAACGCCAATGAGGTGTAACAGTTATGTGTGTGTATCTGACAATAATGCCTACATTTTATGTGTTGAGTAAGAACTAATTAGCAAGAACTGATATCACATCACTAACTCACACAAAGGATTTGTCCACATTTTCAGCTACGAGCAAGGAGATCCAGTTCAGAGGGTCCCGGTAGTAATTTGATCATATGTCCGCATTGCCACTCCTCTGAGTGTACAGTGTCTACCTGATCATATTGGTCATTCCTGACTGCCCTATTCTCTGCATTACGAGAACGACTTATTCGTGCTTCAACACTATTTATTGATCACGTCCAGCTTGTCACGCATAAATTCATCACCTATTGGTATAGAAACAGCCAATCTGTCTACATGTTGACTTCCTAATACTCCCGCATCTTCCAGAGGGAAAACCCAAAGATCACTAACTACCACGGATCACTGAAGCGATGCCTGCAACTCTTCCCCTTTCAGCCCTTTGTAAACACACTTTGTGAGTTTATTTTTCTTCTACATCTTCAGCATTTAAAGCCCTTTAGGTTCTTTGCTGCAGATATAACCCACCTCGTTTAGTTTCTATGGTTCACCTTGTCTGTCCAGTTGGTGATAGCAAGTTTTTGCTGGTTGGCCTGGCTATTATCTCTCCATCGTCTTCTTGGTCGGCCTCGTGGTCTACGATCATTCAACGCCTTTGTGTACACAGTGTTCACCTCTCTGTCATCTAACATTCTCTCGATATGCTCCAGCCATTTCAGTCTATCAGCCCGCATAGTTCCAGTGATCACTAGTGATTTCAATGAATTGGTAATTTCGTTGTTGCTTCTCATTCTCTATTCCCGCTCTTTGTAAGTTAAATGGGTCCAACAATCGTCGAAGGACTCAACAAAGATTCATCCCTTTTAATTGTGCTCTAAGTTTCAGAGCCACATAAAAGAATTATTCTTATCTGTCAAGAACCTACATGTCTAGAGTTCGATTCCATATGGCTGCGCTGCAGGCAAAGGACAGATAAACAATGCTAAAGGACACACCCAAGCAAAACCCAGGTTGAACACACACACACAATCTTTATCATCTAAGGCTACAAACTCATAAAGACATGTGCTTCAGGAGCGGTAGTGCTCCTTTTTCTGAAACCAGGTGCTTCTAACTTTAAAATCGTTAGACGAGCCTTCTCACATTCATAAAATGAGCTCTGAGCTCCTACCCCACTCCCGTACAGCGATAACTCCATTCGATGTCTCCCGATGCCAAAGACGCTATGGCACACGCCGAGTGCGTGCTAGAGTGGCGTCGGCAGATGCAAACGCCATAAACAATGCATGGTCTTGTTTTCCATAACTAGGTATCACTGATGACAAAGTCTAACTGCTATCCTAAACCTATCTACTAAATGAGATTTAAAAGAATCAATTATTACTTACACCGTAAAGTCCTAAACCCATTTAGTCAAACACCAGACGGTACACATTACAGAAAACATCTAAAACACCAAATTTGTAAAGGTCATTACAACTTGTCATTGAACTAGTACAATCTAACGGTCTGGTCAAAACACGTCTACGTCTTCTGCCAAGAGATTCCCGATCTGTGCTTTGCACAGACGTTTTGTTGAAATCCCAAAGGTCACTGCTCAGTGGACATTCAGGGAAATCCGTCGACATTCAGCGAAATCCGTGGACATTCAGCGAAATCCGTGGACATTCAGCGAAATCCGTGGACATTCAGCGAAATCCGCTGACGTTCAGCGAAATCCGTGGACATTCAGCGAAATCCGTGGACATTCAGCGAAATCCGTGGACATTCAGCGAAATCCGTGGACATTTAGCGAAATTCGTGGACATTCAGCGAAATCCGTGGACATTCAGCGAAATCCGTGGACATTCAGCGAAATCCGCTGACGTTCAGCAAGCCTCGTTGAGCTAACACAGATCTATCCCTGTATCCGCCTATTTGAAACATGCCCCTAGCTTAGTTATGGGTCACAAGCTACATCCTCTATTTTATCATCATCACACTGAACTGTCCCATAACCGGGACGACCCCAGACATTATCACTGTTTTATAATATTGATATGTGGCGCAACAACACTAAATTTTACTATGGTCGGGGTGTCGACATTACTCTTCATCCCCCAAGCTTGGAGTACCAGTGTCTCTCTTTGCCTTTTCTCTATTCTTTGTCCTGTCAGGCTTGGGAGGCCATTTGTAGGTCGGTTACAATTACAAAATGTTTATACAGCTGGTTTTCAGGCCAGATGCAAGAAGTTGTCATCTCCCCACCGTCATTCTCAAACTAGAAATGTTAGTACCATACACTAGAAATAGTTAAATATGAACATACAGTAAGTAACCTTGCAATCTGATTTATGCATTTCAGTATAATTGATTCACCTGCATGCTTCATTGTGTTTGTAGTAACTCTATGGTAATGCAACGGATGAGACGCAATGAAATATGCCAGACAATAAATTGTGCAATGTCTTGTTTGTGTCCATTTGTGAAATTTACGTACAAATAACAGGCAGCGGAAGATCGCCAACACTGAAGAAAGCCAACCTCCCGTTCCTCGCCTACGACAAATGCAAGAGAATATACCCCAGAGCGATCTCACCCAATGTCTTGTGTGCCGGCAATATCAACGGAGCTGAGGATTTGTGTAGCGGCGACAGTGGAGGACCCCTTGCCCTTAAAGTTGAAAGTAAGATGTCTATTACGTTTTCTCACATGTGTTGGGATTACATCTGTTGCTAATGAAATAGCAGGAATCAATATAGCTCAAGAAAGGAGGGATGGGAGGTCTTTCCGTGGAGCTACGTTATGTTTCTGTGACATGTTCATTACAAACTGCAGTATGTTCGCATGTTTTTGGGCATGCATACATGTTATTGTATGCCTACTAACATTTGACTGTAAGTAAAATTTTAGGGAGGTGTCTGGCTGTTCTACAATTTGAAAATGTAAAACAAAAGTCCTAATTTTAGAGAGGGGAAAAAAACGATATTTATGAGCCTTACATCAATGTAACTTTACAACTGATTTATTTTTTTTTCCACGAGTTTTGATAATTGTGATGTTAATGTATGGTACACATTTACTGTATAATTTGTTTTTAACCAGTAAAGACAGACGATGTTTCTTCTTTTATGCTGTTTAAAAAAAAAAAATTTTTTTTTTTAATTTTCAAATTTTTTGAAACAAAATTTTCATATGTTAAAACAATTATTTAAAAAAAAAAAAGTACATGCCCCAGATACTCAGTTTAAGTACACACAGTTTCAGTCTTTAATGGATTTGCTGTTATTAACTTTGCATCTCTAATTCTTGTAAAAGCTTTATTAATAACAATATCATGATCGTGAAATGTTTTGGTATGGATACATATGTCATGCATGTATGCAGTAACTTTTTGAAATAAACATAACAATTGTCAGACCATTTTTGTGAATGCTTTCGGTGCATTTATTACCCAAAATAGTAATCGAAGCCACCGCTCACGACCAACTGTAGTCTGAGAACTGGTGTATTTTACAGCATATCTAGATACATGAATTGCCAGTTACTTTTGAAAATCATTTTTCGAAAACATGTTTGGAGTTATACAGCTTGTTTAAGATTTTGCTATATGCAGTTAGTGTTTAAATTGCAGGGCAATCTGATTCAATATTCTGTTTTCGGCACATACTGGTACTGAACCAGCGTTTTCTGTTTCACCGCTACTAATTGAGAACTAATTAGAGGTGGCATTCTCTATCATTCCTTCTTTCTGCAATTGTTTAAGTTCTGTAGCAGCTCCCCCCTCCCCTCTTTATTAGTATATGGGAATTGAGTATGCCTTGTTTTAAAAGAATTGACGATTTCAGCTGGACACCGTCTTGCTTTAGGTCTCTTTTTCCATGTTTATTAGTCAAAATTTAACTGCAGCCTAAAACTCTATCGCATATTTTTGACTGTCTATTGGTAAATACGTTTGGCTTTACTTTAACTGATTTACAGTTGACTTCTCTCTGTATTGAATGTGTTGCAATTTCTTCCTCAATACCATCAACTAACTCTTCGTTAATAGCATTGCACAAGTTTATATCTGCTACTAATTCATTAGAAGTCAACAAAGAACATCTAAAATATGGTTTGATCATGTTAACATGGAACATTGTTTGAGTTGTCATTCATTTTGATTTGATAATCAACATCATAAATGTTTTTATCACGATAAATTGACCATGATGGATAGAATTTGAGGTAAATGTAACAAACATTTTACTGCAGTGATCTACTTGGTTCTATATGATGCAGCTTCCTTTGAAATGTTAACAAATGCTTCAAGAATGCTTTAAGACATCATGATTGAAATATGAACCCATGTTGATAAACGCCTCATATATATATATATATATATATATATATATATATATATATATATATATATATATATATATATATATATATATACATATAAACACACACACATAAATATTCATACATGTATATGAATGGGAAGCTATGAGTCCCAGAATAATAAGAGCATCATTTAGAACAGCGAAGCGGAAGGTGAACATGTCGGTAATACAGTGTTACGCATCAACAAATGATAAAGATGCATCTGTTAAGAAAGAATATTACATGCAGCTTCAAAATATTATAAATAATGAAAGAAAGTGCAATTAAAAAATGTTGATGGGTGACCTGAATGCTAATATAGGATCAGATAACACTGGTTATGAAGAAATTATGGGAAGACATTGTCTAGGAATAATAAATGAAAATGGAGAATTGTTCACACATTTGTGTGCAGGAAATAGGTATGTTATTGGTATAAGTATTTTGTCCCATAAAAGAATAAACAAGGCAACATGGGAATCACCAGACCATAAGACAACTAATCAAATTGACCACCTATGTATTAACACAAAGTTTAGATCATCCCTTTACGATGTTAGGGCTTTCAGAGGTGCCGATGTATTTACTGACCATTTCCTGGTGGTAGATAAAATCAAGTTGAAACTTAAAATATATATAACATCTCATAATCATAGAAACCATATAACGTAGGTTCTCTCAGGGATAGAGAAGTCAAGGAACAGTTTTCAGTTACAGTCTCTAATAAGTACCTGTTGTTGCAGCAGTTATCTAAAGATGCCAGCACAGAAGTCTCCTGGGATCAGATCAAAGGAATCTGGAATGAATCTTGTGTAGAAGTTCTTGTCAAGAGTGAACGGAAACACACAGCGTGGATAACACCTGAAATCAGTAAATTGATTGAAAAAAGGAAAAGAAAAATTGCGGACTTAAACAATAGCAAAACTAGAGCTGCTAAAGCTAGAGCTTAGGATAATTATACAGAAGGCAATAAGGAGAATAGGAGGCGCATAAGGGCAGATAAAGTGAAATATCTAAATAATATAGCACAAGAAGAGAGACAGCAGCAGCAAAAGGAAACATCAGAGAACATTACAGTAACACAAGAAAAATAGTAGGTAAATATAGTCAGCAAACTGGATCAATAAAAAAATAGTCAAGGAAAGGTACATACTAACACTAAAGATCAAATGGACATATGGGTTGAATATTTTGAAATGCTTTCATTTCTAAATATCCAGCCTTTAGAAATAGAACTACATATCGACTATGAGATACTATCTAAATAGGAAATTAGAAAAGCTATTAATCTTCTCAAGAAAGGAAAGGCGACAGGCCCAGTTAGTATCCCAACTGAAGCCATTAGGGCTAACATAAACACATCAACAGAATTGCTACATAGATTATTCAGTAAAGTCTGGGAGACCGAAGAAATACCAGCAGACTGGAGAGAAAGATATCCTGTGAAACTGCCCAAAAAGGTAATCAACAGGAGTGTGAAATTATGTTGCTGTCAGTTCCTGGAAAATATTAAGTAGATTTATTTTGGAAAGATTAAAAGATGCTATTGATAAAAAGTTAAGAGATGAACAGGCAGTTTTTCGGTCAAACAGATCCTGTTCTGACCAGATATCCACATTACGTATTATAATAGATCAAAGCATATAACTGAACTCACCACTTTACATTGGATTTATAGACTATGAAAAATAATTTGAAAGCATTGATAAGGAATCTCTCTAGAGATTGATGGGGCACTAGTGAATCCCACATAAAATTATTAACTTACTAAAGGCAACATATAAAGACATGAAATGTCGAGTTCTTCACGAGGGAAAGCTAACATACATTTTAAAAAAAAAACAAATGTGCAACAGGGATGTCTTTTGTCGCCTTTATTTTTTTTTTTTTTCAAACTGGCTATAGAATGAATTATAAAAAAAATAACTACTAATACCAAGAATAGAATTCAGTGGACCCCTTCAAAACAGCTTGATGATCTGGACTTCGCTGGTGATATTTATCTTCTGTCCCATTCACGGAAAGAGATGCAAGATAAATTAAATATACTAGATGCGAGATCACAGCAGCTTGGTCAGAAAATCCATAAAGGAAAGACAAAGATAATGAGATTAAATCAGGCAAATAGTAATGTGGTTTCTCCTAATGGCACCCCACTTCAAGACATGGAGTCGTACACCTATTTGGACAGTAATGTAGGTAAAGATGGAGGATCTGATAGAGATATTAAAATAAAAATACAAAAGGCAATAAGAGCTTTCATAGCACTAGGGAATTTGTTGAGATAAAAAAAAAATTAAATAGAAAAACTAAACTAAAAATGTTTAATTCTGATGTCAAATCAGTACTATTGTATGGGGCGGAAACATGGAGAACAACTAAGGCAATTACTAAAAAATTACAGACATTCATTAACTGGTGCCTGCGCAGAATAGAGGGAATTAAATGGTGTGATATAATAATTAATGTAAAGCTTTGGGAGAAAAATATACAGGCTCCAGTGGACCAAGAGGTGAGGAGAAGACGCTGGCGTTGGATAGGACACAAACTGAGAAAACAGGAGAACAGCATAACTAGAATGATCTTTTGGAGAAGAGAGCTGGAGAACGAAGTTAGAAAGATGGGGAGGACATAAATATATAAGTGTGTGTGTGTACACACATGTATATATATATATATATATATATATATATATATATATATATATATATATATATATATATATGTATATATATATATATATATATATATATATATATATATATATATATATATATATATATATATATATTCTGTATTCATACATTGCAGGTAGTTTTGTCTTATATGGCATCGCTGCCTTTTCGTCTGGCTGTCAAAGACCTAACTACCCAACGGCATTTTCAAGTATTGCCAAATATCGAGGCTGGATCGATTCTACAATCAGACGTAACAGTCGAGGCTCTGAGGGTACAATGCCTGTACGTAATGTGTATTTTTGAAATATCTCTTCCATTTAACTTTTTATATGCATACAGTATTTTTTTTTTAAATCACAAAATGCAGTTTACTTTGTTCTGAACGTCATATTTAAATGTGCAGTAAATACTCCTATTGTTTATCTTCTCTCTCTCTCTCTTTCTCTGTGTGTGTGTGTGTGTGTTTGTGCGCGCGCGCTTTAGTGTGGACGCAGGCTAGTGTGTGTAGGCTAATGCACAGGGTTCTTGAACGACCGTATGTGTTTAGGAGATATTATACAGCCGGATAAGCTATTTTATGCACCTCTTTCAGCAAAGGAAAACAAACATTTAATGTTTTTTCTACTGACGTTTCCTATCAAACAGAGGTTTAACGCACTAGCATATTATACCTTCTGGAACATCGTAGAGGTTACTTGTCAGCCTATTACTAGTACTATTGGAATCAGAACTCTGCTCTGGCTGCTGAAGATCGAACGACAGCGCATATTATATCTCGAGTGATAGAATATGTGTTCCTAACTTATCTTAACATATAAATTTTATTAAATCAGCCATAGAGCATTGCTTCTAACAGATAAAGATGAGCAAAAATCAAAATATTGTAATGTCTTTCCAATAACCCCCTCAAGACACCAACAAAAGAAAGCTTGCATCAGAAACACTAGGACTATAATTGAACGCATACAAATTTTTGGGAGAGATGTGCCAAAGGTAAGATTGAGAGATTTGTGGTCAAAACGAGAGATAATTCTACTGTGGGAACATTGATAATAATAATGATAGGCCTAATAGCACTTACTGGAAGCGGTTATTGAGTAGAACAAAGAAGAATCTTAAGGAGCTTTCAGTTGTTGAGATGCCAGCTCACCACTGGAAGAAGATATTAGTAGCATGGACACTAACGTGTTAGAAAGAACCTTCAGAACGAGATGCACACTCTCGATAATTATGGATGAGCAGCCCAGTTACATGAAACATGACCTTCACCAGTATAGGCCGTGGGGAAATTTTGGTCACGTCACTTTCTTAGTCTGACGCAAAATGGCTCTCACATGTGTTTCATCTATGTAAGGTTTTTTTTATAATAATAATTATTATTATCGTCTTTGTGTAACATTAAGAAGAGATTTTACATTCACTTTTGACTCATTTATAAGTGATGTTTTCTTGGAATATATTTAATAGTTCTTTATGTGATTCTATTTGGGCTTATTTTCAACATGTGTTTTCGCGGAGCACCACTTCAAAGGTACGAAGGAAAAACAATATTACACTGTATGTCCAACGATCTCTTTGTTTAATAGTATAGTACAACTTATAATACATCTGATATTCACATTTCATAAATTACTCAAAATTACAGATTCGAAATAGGCACCTATTAGCAAAATATTGCGATTATACTGAGTGGACAGAAAGAATATTGAGAACATCCTGTATGGTAAAGAAAAATATGGCGAATATACTGGTTGCAAAAAAGAATACTGCGAATATCCTGAGTGGATAATAACAATTGTGCGAAAATACTGGGTTGAAAACAAGTGTACTTCGAATATCCTTGTCGACAGGAAAGATATTGAGAATATACTTGTTGGACAAGAGGAATCACTCGAATGTGCTGCGTGTGGAGGCAGAATTCTGTGAATATCCGGGGTGGACAAGAAGAATCATGTAAATATCCTGGGTTGGCAAAAAGAATCATGTGTACAAAAAGAAAATTGCCAATATATTGGGTGGAACAAGAGAGATTATTCATCCAAGAAAAGAAGGTTGGCTGTTCACTCGCTAATTTTCAGTCGATTGTATGGATACATTTTCATTTTTAGTGTGCTGTATAACTCTCTACCTGTCAATAATTATTTTTTTTAGCTTTATAAGAACACCTTTAAACAAGTAAAGCATATGTTTAGAAAAATGGCTGCACCGGCACGTTAAGAAAATACGCACACTCATACACATGGACTGAACGACCAACCGTTACAATTATGACGTGCACTAGAGACAAACAATGGCTTTTAGAGGTTGAATGCTGATGGCCGACAGGCAGGTCTTTCATTATTGCCAACGACTGAAGCGGCTTATTGTGCCGAGTATTATATTTGTCTGTCAAAAGTTAGACACTTGTAATTCTAAATGTTTCAGAGGCAAAGTTAAATCAGTCAGAATGTCTGCCTAAATCGCTGATGCACGTAATATACTGTATATATTGTGCATTATTCCATATTATGATGTAGACTGTCATTGGTATAACATAAGATTTCATCACACGAGTCTCTCAACTGGAAATCATTTTGATCACAACATAATTGCTCACATTGTATGCCTGCATGGGATCTTATGTTAACTAGCATGCATGTGTGGCTATGGATGTGATCAGTGTCTGAATGAAAGTAAGAGGCAGGCTGCAGATGCATGCTCTGGCTGATTGTCCTCCTCTGGACATTGGTCGTGTTGAAGAACTTGAGCTATGCGTGCACATCCGTTTTACAGATCCGTCTTACAATATGCGGGTTGTCGGTTCCTCGCCTTAGGTAGATGCACTCCAGTTTCGTAAGAAAAGTAACCCCAGTCAATCGATTAGTTACTTAATGCTAGGGAAAGAAAGGAAAATACAAACTGCTTCAATAACAAGCAGGTTGTTAGAGTCGGCTAATTAGAGGTTAGATTCAATGTCCAAGTACATCAGCCTGACAGGCAATGAATCAACAGTACTCATACAATTAAGCTAGATCTGTGAAACGGATGTGCACGCAAAACGCAGCTTCTGGAACAAGAAGCGTACGAAATACCGTAACCTTTCGCCCAAGTTTACAGTCGGTAAAAGCGAGTAAGAAAAAGATGCATTTTGCATTCCAGCACCCAGTCGATGTTCACCTCATGAAATACGCAGAGACATCTATTCCCACAGTAGCTTTCCCCACCTGCTCGACAACAGTCTCTGTTATAGTTGAGCGTTTTTCACGTGCTTCAGGTTAAAAAAAAAATAGTTTGGATACACTGATGATTTATTTAGGGATCAATAACAGTGAAAAGCAAAGCTGCATAATATTAGTTACGGAGCAAGTGGATTAATGACTGCAGTAGAAAATCTACAGGTGTATTAAACGGATATCGCAAACGTTTAAGTTTAAACAATGGATCAGCATCATGGCTCACACGCAGTAACCCATAGTGCACCGTTCTTCTTCTAACTCAAGTCTGAGTCCGTCTGAAGAATCTAAGCACAGTGCACAGGCTCTGTAGCACCGGCAAAGATCCTTTAATACTTTGGGTACATTTTTTACATCAAAATTTGCCTGGGCAGCGCCGTTAGGCTATTCTTTTCGATTTCCAACTGCCAATGGATTTTTTACGTGCGCAACAATGCACACAAGAGAGCAGGGGGAATTACTGGGAGTCAAAGTCTACCTGAAAAAATCGCAGCCCTTACCGTGGATTGACTCCGGAACCTCTAGCAGTCAAGGCGGACACCATGCCTTGAGACAACGCGGCAGTCCTATGGCAAAGTAGGCTGCAATCCCTATCAATATAACATTTTCAGTTAGTTGCGTATTCTTTACAGGATAAAAATAAAACCAACCCCAGCATTTCTTTTTCTAGGCAAATGTTATCTTCAGTAGTTTTCCATTGCTCATTGAACGGTCAGCGCTCGGTACCACTGTCAAAGACAAAGCAAGATAAATCGTCCGCAGCTGGGATCGAACCAGTCACCCCGACATTACGAAGCGCCTAAGCCACAGACGCCGACCGTAGCAAACACAGAAGGGAAATTTTTTTTAACTTATCCACACTTTATGGAATAGGCGAATCACTCTGTGGTGTCTAATGCTGTTAGCAATAGCATCGCAAAGTGGGGTACTTACTTACCAAGTAATCTAAAAGATTGCAGACTGTTGAGATGCTCAGCCGTGCGAATGCGTAACGCGAGGGTAGTCTACTACATTATATATCCCTAGAAACTCAACATGTATAAAAATGAGAAACATGTGATCAGAGAAGAACAGAAGCAATTTGCAGTCAAGGCATACAACACAATAGAGCATCTCCAGCAACACGGAAGGAATAGAGAAATGTTGAAAGAGATCAGAACACTAACAACAAAATTCAAACATTCAATAAATGTAATAAAAAATGAAAACTGGCAACGCCTTGTTGGAGAGCAAAGAAATACTATTGAGATGGAAGGAGTATTGTGGGGAAATGTAAATACATTTGAAAAACATGCCACATAGTGCCAATGAATTCGAACAGAAAGAGCCCGAACCTCTATTGGAGGAGGTAAGAGCGATAAAGAACCTGAAATTAGGTAAATCTCCGAGATGTGACGAGATACCAGCATAGTTAATCCAGGCTGGAGGACAAGCCAGCGTCATTCTATACCATGCACTATGTGAGAAAATCTGAAACGGCGCTGACTGGCCCAAAATGTGCTACAGATCAGTTTATATTCCGCTGCCGAAAAAAAATATATCAAATAATGTATCAATTATCGCACTATAGCTCTAATTAGTCATGCTAGGAAATTAATTTTTGAGGAGAATCGAGAATAAATTGGAATATGAATTTCATGTTGCACAAGCGGCTTTTAGACTGGGCAGAGGAGCAAGAGACCAGATTTTCAATATAAGAATCATCCTAGAGAAGTGTAGAGAATACCAGATATATCGTCACACTTATTTCATAGACTACAGCAAGACATTTGAAAGTGCAACTGCATAATCTGTGGCAAATAATGACTGTCGTGAGATGAGCAGCCACCATACACAGTGGACGAGTCGGGACGTGATATCCCCCGCGCTCAGCAAAATTTTAAATTTAGACCCGTCCGGAAAGGTATATAGTCCCTTTTATTGATCTATACCTTTATCTGGTAAAATAGTCATTTCTAGACCTTCTAGTTGCTTTGATATATCTTCATTTTCAAACTTGCAACTGTAGGTTGGCGAATTATGGTATTTAATTTATAAATTCCTGTCAACCGGTTTACTCCTTGTTCATGAATACAAAGAACTTCTTTCCTGGTGATGATGGTTTGATTTTGAAAAAGGCATTCTTTCGCCTTATTCCCAAAGTGTCAAGACGTATATCCAATCTTTGTAGAATTTGGCGCATTCATAGTTCCAGTTCTAACTTGGAAGATTTCCTAAGCTTGGGTAAGTTGATTATAGTTTACGAGTACCATAATTAATGTCTTTTTAAAGTTGACCACTGCTGAAAAGAGGACAGAGTCAGTTGTGTGATCGCACAGAGTTCGACTGTTCTCGCTGTCCAGAGATCAGGATCCGAACCTTAGACCTTCCCCTGTACAGACTAATTAGTTAGTGCTCTATATAACCCACACCATTTGTAAAGATATTAAACCCTACAAGTACTTATTCTCTGATCAGTCGAACGAAGTTTTGTGTCGCATAACTGGAACAGGGAATTTAGGTCATCGTTAACCAGCAGTCAGGGCAAGGCGCTCTGCGTCGAGTGTGTTTGACACAGATTCAGTGAGTGTGTAGCGAATGGCCTGTGGAGACGGGATACATATAAGTACCAACTGTAAACAGGGTAGGTCTACGAGTACAGATGTGAGGGTGGAGACAGGATGATCTATGTGTGGTAGTGTCTATCTATCTCCACTATATATCTGGTCTATCTGTTGCACTATGGTACAAACAGATAAATGAAAGGAGACATTGTCTCCTGGTCTTGAGAGTACACTCTGAGGAATGGAGAAGAGGAGCAGAGGTGGAGTGAGCTGATGTGTGATTAAAGCTGATTACTAATCCTGAGTTCTTTCCTGACAGGATGATACCTCTTTAGAGATCAGGCAGCCAACAACCACCAACCCATACCATTCTATGCACCAAGCATAACCAGAAGTCCTGCCCTTTTTGCCACTACCTCAACATGGCAAGAGCGTGTTTGTGAGCTCCAGGACGAGTAGACATTTGCAGAAATCTGTGTCATTAGTCTAGAGAACCAGTCTTCAAGAGCTTGGTTGGACTCTGAGGCAGTTTTGTGACCTGACCTGTGAGAGAGACTTGTTGAGTCCCTATGCAGTTCCTGTGTCCTCGATGGTGAGGTAATCAACTGGTACCAGATCAACTAGAGGCATAGATACCTGAGTCAACTACAGTCGAATCACCAAGGACTGAGGGGAGCACTGACCTACGAACTAGGCTAAGTGATCACTTATTCATTATCAGGCGAAGAAATGCAAATTGCACCAAATCTGGTGGCTGGGACCATGACTCTAGTACCTAGTTAGGATTGTTAGGGAGGAGGCTGAAATGCAATACACATAGCCACACACATACATACACATATATATATATATATTATACACACATACATGTACAATTAAACACACACATACACATTTATATATATATTTATATATATATATATATATATATATATATATATATATATATATATATATATATATATATATATACATAACATACACGCCTGCACGCCCACTTGGAAAGGCACGTATACATGATTGCATACACCTGCATATGTGAGTGTGGGAATGCATGTATCCGTGTTTACACACACAATTGTTTGTGTACACGAAAACTCATAGGAGCTGACGTGGTGTAGCAGCCAGAACTTCGCCTGTTGATCGGAAGGCCGTGGTTTCAGATCCCTGTGGAGCCGGACTATTTATTTATTTATTTAATTTTTATTTTACCAAAAGGACCATAGCTTCCAGGTCGACCCAGCCTCAAATGGGTACAAGTGTTGTATTATATGATATATTGTATATGATATACTTTATAGTTTTACCCATTTCGTATTATTTGCACCTTGGTTACTAGTTTGGGTCTTTGGTTCGCACCCATAATGGTGTCTAATATTTCGCATGTATACTATCTCTTTTACTGTTTGTGCAATAAGTTGCTGAGTCATAGACAATGCTTCCATATTCTAATTTCGCTCTCTTTAAAGCTTAATAAATTTATAAGAAAGTGGCTTGGCGAGCTCCCTATCCATTTCCTTTTGATTATCCTTTGAAACGCTGCTAATTCTTTTATATTTCTCTGCTGTTGTGTCAATATGTTTGCTCTAATTCAGAATCCTTTCTAGAAACCGTGTGTTCGTTACTCTTTGGATTGGTCTTTCGTTAATTATAATTATAACACTATCATTGTCGTAGTAGCGTTGTCTTTTGTAGTTAAATACAATGTTCACTGTTTCTCTTTTTATTTATGTCACTGCTTGCTTTATTTAAATCAATGTGAGTACATTGTTAAATCTTCAGATTTCTTTCAATAATGTGTTTATGTCAAAGACCTTGTATCTACGCTACTTAACTACGACTCGTTGTACGGCCCTGTGACAGACACACTATACTAGAACACACATAAAACGTATTGGGTACACACATAATCTTTATTGCACAAAAAGCAATTCAACCTAAAGCAATCTCAACAGTTGTGGACAGTCCCTAATCCAAAACGTCCGTGGCAGCATTTAAATTCCCTTATCTACCCCTAGCCGTTCCCTTGGATGTACCAGAGGACTCGATTCCACCTCACTGTCGTACAGCGCTAACTAGGCTGCGGTCCTCGCCATGCGAGACAGTGGCACATGCAAGGTGAGTGATTCAAGTATTAGCGGGCAGTGTTCACGCTAGCACTAAACACAGCTAAACTCCAATGACCCATGCACCAGAACAGCTACCTACGAATGACACAACACCAACACTACTGTCTGTAGAATACTATATGCACACGATAAATATCAACAGCTAACCAAAATATATGACGACAACGCTGACAATCTCTTTCTTTTAACTCCTAACATAATACAATATATAACGTATCTATGTCTTCAGCCTCACACGGCCATGCCCAACTCTCTTCCTCTCTCCCCGTTCAGCTTCGGGTAAAATGTGTATGTAGTACAGGTGGTCAAGCCAAATAGGTTTTTCCTATATCATGAATTCAGCTGGCTGACCGCTGGTGCGCCTTTTGGTCCGTCATCCACAAACATATAAAGTTTGAAGTCTTAACGTCCATACTCTGTCCCATACCCTTCCCACAGGGCTATGACAGTTTATGTTCACTATGATAGTGATTCCATCTAGTCTTGGGGCTAACAAGTAATGAGGAAGTCTGGAGAGGTTGTGCCAAGGAATAGTTATTAATTCTGTGGTGCACATAATTTAAGCTGCCTTATCCATTAAGTGGTATTGGATGGTCGTTGGAGCTGCCGAGTACCTATAGTACAAAAGGAGCAGCCATCGCCACCATAAACTACTTTAGAGTGTCTTTAATGACTAGGGGAAACCCTAAAATAGAGACGTGACACCATCGTCTCGTGACACATGTATTCATACGGAGACACAAAGGCATATATGTCAGTGAGTTTGCCTGCTGAGACTCTGGTGCCGGTTCAATAGCCACAAAAGGGGGGGGGGGGGTGTTGGGGATTGATTTTTGTTGTGTAACTTGTATTCTTTGATCATTCCGGCCTCGTCGAAATTGTTCCATAACACGAGGCATTATTACAACAAGGCGTTAACGCATCGTTAGCCCGACCTGGTGACGTCAGCAGCACGGCCCGTAGCTAGAGCCGGTCATGGACTAGGCATGCTAGGTGCCATATAGCTTGTGTACACTTGTAGTATTTTTAATTGTAGTAATATTGGTTCACTAGGAGAACAGACACAGCTTTCCACCATACAAAAGACAGAATAGTGCTGTGTTTCCGTATACAAATTCTGTCAGCTGATTTCTCCCGATCCTCACACTTCCCAGCCACAGTTTGTTCAGTTATCCACATCGCTGCTCACTTCCGCAATCTCTGCAATAATAATCATTCACACGACGTTTAATTCATTTCCTCCCAACTGCATTACAGCCGTCCTCCTTGAGATAGGCTCAACATCATGCACACGGGTAGTAATCCATAAGTGCTCTGTTCTTCTTCTAACGCAAGTCTGAGACCGAAAAAGCTCAGCACAGTGCACAGGCTCTGTAGCACTAGCGAGGATCCTGAAATAATTTGGGTAGATTTTTACCTCCAAATTAGGCCCAGGCAGCGGAGTTAGGCTACTTTCTTAGATTTCCAACTGCCAAGATATGTTTTGCTCGCTCAACAATGCACACGGGCGTCCGGTCTCACTACCCAGAGACCGGCGGGAATAATTAAAAGTCCAAGTCCAAGTGGAACCCGAAACAACTAGCACTCGATGCGGACACCATGCCCTGAGACCATGCAGCCTCCTCCTCCTTAAGCTCTCGTAGCCAACTGACCTCGGGCCAAGCTCGGGCTGTGCCTAGTTCGTACTACCAGCTCCGAACAGATCGTGCCGTCGTCTCTTGCACGGGTTCTCTGCTCGACTTGCTGTGAGTGTGACCTACCACCCAAAGCACATTATCGCATTAGGATTCAATATTTGCCCCGCCGCCACCCCCTTCCCCCGGCAGAAACACATTCCCAATCTTACCAAGGATTCGAACCCAGATATCAGACAAGAGAGCCTAGAGTTCCCAACCGTTCGGCCAGCCGTTCTTTATAACAGAAGTACTAAATTCGTCAAAAATTGTGTAGAGAAAGCTCAAGGGGTGAACAGAAAAGACGCGCACACTAAATATTTCGACTAAAGCATTTATCAAAGGAGTACTCACTACAGCACAGAACTTTGACAGGAAACCTTAACGGACAAGACGACAGAGCTTCCAAACAAACAAACAAAACAGGTCAACATGAAATCAAGAAAGACGAAAAAAAATTAGTTTTAAGGGGGGGGGGGGAAGCGGTGGGGGGAAGTTCTGACCTGAAGACTACTACTTCAGCATTAACTACTGGACGAACTCTGCGCCAGAAATAAGCTTCAATTGTGATAAACAACCTAAAATTACGATATCGCCGTTTTATAGCTGAAGATATCATCATCGTAGTTGTCATTCTCATCATCATTATCATCATCATCATCATCAGTATCATCACCATCATCATCATCAATATTATCATCATCATCACAGGCTTTACGGACTTGTGTAGGCGAATACTCCTCTGCACAATCCGCACTCAGCAACTACATTAATCAGCACAATTTCTGACACCTTTCTATGCCAGTACAAAAGACTCTCAATTATCTTCCAGCGTCATCTTCTTCTAATTTTTTTTTCTATAAATCTTGTCTATGTTCGCATCATGTGCCAGTTTTCATCTTCTGATAAAGTGGCCTACCAATGATGGTTCCTTGTGTTGAGTAATGCAATGACTCTCCACATATTCACGAGACTGGCCACTCTATCTTTCAAGGGTGTTAAATCATCTTCTGTCGCCTACATTAGAAATTCGCCGAAATCCGAAACTCTCATGTTTTCCAATTCGCATGGGTTTCGCTTCATCGTTTGGTCAACATTTACCCCGTGCATCCCGTTCGTACTCGTTAAATTCAAAAATCTAATTAATATTAATTACCTGACGTCATTCATCCTGTAATATAATTTATCAGGGAGAAAATGGATCACTACAAGTGTGATAAGTAGCCTTCGAGCCCTAGAAACATCGTCATCTCTTAACCCCTAGTCTGAAAGTTAGGGTTTGTGCACAGATTTAACTGTTAATTAAAAACAAAACAAAATAACATCATTTATACTTACTACAAACAATGAGCAACGGTGATAATCCAGAATTCACTTATAACAGCTCCTCCACACATTTGCTTGTCATTATATAGTTTTGCAACCATCCATGGAAATTCCACGTAAGTGGCGTAACAACCACCTAGTATTTTGTCCATATCCGCTACATCGCCAGTATCATCATTTAGGTCGTCACTGTCATTCAGTTCGCGTCTACCGTATGTAGACATGGCTGGAGAGCGACCACAAACAGGTTCCCTTGAATATACGATTTCTGAACAAAGAAGTTTTAAATCAGAGGTGTATAACAATTATGAAACAAACTGTGAATGGGTTGTGGCTGCTATCTTCAGCATGATGCGAAAATTATTGTCAGATGGATGAGTTGAGTCAAGAACTGACATCACAGCACTCGGGGCATTTCCACGTATGATCCTTCCTCATCTTACGTATGATCCTTCCTCATCTTAAGTTAAACAGCCAGCGCAGAGTTCGAAAACTGACGGTACCGTTCGAAATCTGGTTATATGTCCGTCTAGCCACTCCTCTAAATTTAGTTAACTGGCTAGACCCCCTCGTTATACCCAAGTACCTTATTCTCTCCAGGCCATAATAATCGTCTTTCCCTACTGATTCCGATGCTTGTTCCCAAAAGGCCTTGATTACATCTGCCTTGTCATGTATCAGTTTACAACCCAATGATTCACATTCAGACAATCCATCTGCCTGTTCAGCTAGATGATTATCAACACATTACACTTAGTATCACAAAATGTTACGTATGCACAACTTTTCTTTATGGTGTAAAAACATGGACAATAAACAAGCATCTAGAAATCGAATAGAATCTAGAAATGTGGAGATACAGAACAATACGTCGTACTGGTACTCATAACAAACTTGCCCCCATGGCGATGTTTACTTTCCCTCCCATTCATGCCGTGGCCGGTCGCACAGCTGTGATAAAGTACAGAACTGTTTCAGAATGTATGGCTCGAATTATTAAACTAACCCAGGGAAATGTAGCGGGGAAAAAAAAGAAATAATCTTCCGAATTATCTTACCCTGGAGCAAGGAGTTTGATGATCGGCTTTAGTCTCTTTGTCTATAATCGAGATAAGTCATGGGCTTTTTATCTAACTAGGGTGACCTTGCTTTTATATATATACTGCCCCCAAGAAACTTAATCACCAATAATGTGGTTTTATTCTTTCACAACGACATATGATGACAAAGCGATTTTAATTTATCAAACGTATAGCATTTTTCATAGAAAAATTTATTTGATGTTTCTGTTTTTTAGTCAATGTCATAAATAATATATATTATAAATGTGATTTGTTTCAGACAATAGTAAAAATATAACGTTTCAGTTATGTATTCAGGTTTCAAAATATTCAAATTCTATAAATGTTTCTCTGTTCAGTTTCTTCTAATCATCTTAATGTTTTCTCTATAGACCTCTAAATCGATTGCTGTTCGGAACTTCTTCTAAATGGATTTCAATGTCACCTGTTTTTCTTCATTTTTTCTTCGATGTTCACTGTTGTCTTACGTTGCTTCTGACGTTTGCTTCTTGCATGATGGTATCCGGAATAGAGGTATTTCAAGATTGGGGATCAACTTCTTTTATCGTCTCAAAAATGCAGCTTCTTTCTATTTTTTATTTTACCACTTCCCCCCCCCCCCCCACTCTTGATGTTATCCACACGAATGCGTGGCTAAGTTAATGAGTCGGTAAGGAGTGATGGTTTAAATGTGTCCATCCTTACCATAGATTGGTTGAACCACAAACACCACATTTAAGTACCACGTCATATACCACTATGGTAAATGAATCTTCTAGAAAATCTGTTTATTAACCACGCAGTTTGAGGATATAAATAATATTGGTTACATGAGGCCACTTCATGACATAAGCTTTCCATTTTAAGTTCTACCTTAGAACTTTTTAAGGCTCAGTTATTCAATCTTATTTCCATTAATTCTAGTACTCATCCTCCCTTATTCCTCATTTTGTTTCATTCTCTCCCAACGGATGTCTGCTCAAAAAAATCTGCTCCAACATTCGTTTTTCCTGGAATATATTCAACTGTGAAAGAATAGGGTTGTAGCAGTAAAGACCATCTCTTCCGCTTTACATATGTAAAATTCTGTGTGTATAAAATCCTAATTAGTGGACATCAAGCCCCAATGATGTTTAAACGGAGATTTCTGAAACAAAGAGGTAACTTTATTTTGGGAGGAGCTTACAGGCATTTTAAAGTGATTGCTGGAATTCAGTTACTTATATGCGTATCTAGGTCATCTCATTGGGTCAGGGAAGAATTTCGGTCATTCGACGAAATCTCCCACAGGAATTATGACCAAGCTCGCTCGAGAACCAAAATATTTTCAGTCAGGGAATTTTTGCAGCTAGATAGCAAAGCCTCCCACAAGGTACATGTCTCTCTGCTCATTTGAAACCCTAATGTATAACAAGAATTTGTTTTATACATCATTAAGTTGAAGTCGACAACCTAATATAATATTTGTTGTCACCTCGTAACTCACCTTTCCTTCTTGTATAATAGAAGGTATATTTCATTACCACACACATCTAATTAGCTGTGCAAAATAGTGTATTACTTCCCTGTTAAACAGATCTGCCTTATATGTTTGTAGACTGCCTCTCAGGAAGATGCGCTAGGACTTCGAAGAAATCCCCAATTAGTCGACATGCTTTTCGTTTTTTCCCCAATGGGACCCCGGAACACATACGGGGAGACAACCAGTTTAACCTCCAAGCATGTCATAATTAGGGCACTAGTAACTGTCAACTGAACGTAAAATGTGCTTAGTAAAACCACAACAGCAAAAAATGTTAAGATTGGTTCTGAAACGTTCTGTCAAGGATACACACCTAACTAGTAACTGTCATACCAGCCCAACAAATCCTGCAAGCATGTGCGAGTACGAATGCGTCAACTAACTATGCACTTTAAATACAGATAGTCAAGAATGGCTGTGTCTGCCATAAGAGAACTTGACAGTTTAGTGATTGCTTGTTAATTAAATAAACAGTCAGGGGAAGACTTTCAGATAACCACATAACTTTGTTGATCAAAGCGATCTGCGACTGGTAGATGACTTTTTCTGCGGTTGGTACAGTATTTGGTTTTGCCTTCTATAATCGCATCAATACTGGAAGAGCTCTTTTCAGAGCAATGCTAAGCCATTTTAAATGGCGCACCTAACCTAGTCACAATTATAACCTAAACCTCCCTTTGGGGATGCTGGGAAACCATGACTATTTTTTTCGCAAAGCCAGCCAAGCAAGATAACAAAACACAGGCAGCATGGGAACACAGACGTTATTCGAGACCAACAATCATGTGAGATAGCAAAACCCTAGTCGACCAAACTTATTCAGATGGTGCATGAGGATCGTTTGTCAAAATACGTTTATTCATTCATGTGTCTATATATTTTTATGATCTGTAATCATTTGGAGGCTTCAGATTCGTCTTCCCATGGATATATAGAGAAATGCTGTCAGAGTTTGAAATTTGCCATGTGTAATTTGAAAATCGATATGCTTTTATGTATTTAGGACACTAAAATGTACATATAAAAGTTTTGCACGTTCTGCTAACAAGTGCCATAAACTATATAACCCTGCTTATTAAATAAACAGACGAATAAATCTGATTGAACCCATAGTCGACGTGTCTACTGTGAGTGATCAGAAGTCATCTTGCGGTCACTTCAGTAGTATAGGTCCCTGTGGTCAGCATGGCGCTTACAGTTCGAATCTTTCTCACGGTGCTAATGATTTACGTTGGGTGTGATCACTGTAGCCACTGCAGACTGGTAAGTTTTTTTTTTTTTTATTTGTTGTAGGGAACTCTATATTTTTTGGGTCATATGATGAGAAAGATAAATAAGGAGAACATCGTCACGGTAGAAAAATTGGAGGGGAGGAGAGGCAGAGGGACATTGAAGCATTCAGACAAATAACCTAACAAAGGTACTAAGACACACAGAGAAAAATGCCAAAGGATAATCAAAATGTCTTGACAACCGCTGGAATCAACAGTTATAGGAAGAAGAAGATTGTCATATATAAATGGCAGCTCCAGAGGCAACTGGAGCAGGGAATCACTAAAAGCCATTGCAGTGAAGAAACATGGATTGAGGAAACCAGCAGGTCGATGAGAAACTAGGACAAACGTTGATGAAACAATTTTGTTCAGATCAAACGAGCTAGCCACTGTATTTCGTCCAGATATTGAGTGGATGGCATAGGATACAACTGATTAGATAACTAAATGCGATCCCTGAATAGTGCAAGGCCGTTTGGCAGGATGATTATAGTGATGATAATGATGATGATACTATGATCGATGATGAAGGTGGTGATAATGTTAAAATCGGTCATGATGGTGATGATGATACCATGATTGATGATGATGATAGTGGTAGTGTTGATGTTATGATCGATGATTGTGATGGTGGTGAATGTGGTGATGATGATGATGACGATGATAACGATGACAGTGATAATGATGATGAAGATGACCATTATGATGATGGTGTGTGTCGATAATAATGAGGATGATTTTAGTGACGAAGTTATGACTAATGATGAGAGTGATGATATCGATGACGATTGTGATTATTCTGATACTGATCGATAATTGACTGATTCATGAATTGATATCACTGCACTCAATACAAATCCATACGTTCTTCGTCTCTTCACTAGTACACTACACTGGATTTCATCCATGGTATAGAATCGATTGTACACGATAGAACGGAATGTATGCCTAGATTACGTGTCTTATGTAACTTCATGGTGATCCTTGTGACAATGATTATAAGAAGGATGATGATGACAGCTATGATGGTGATCACGATGATGCTGATGACGATGACCGTACTTACAACTTTTGTTGAAAGGGGTGGGGGTGGTGTAGATAAGAAGGGTCGTTAGCCCGAGGTTTTAGGGCCGCATGGCTATCGCTGTAGCACTTTTGCCGAGGGTCGCACCCGACTCTCCTGCAAGAGAGCAAGACGCTTAACCACTCTGCCAGCGGCTCCTACTGTACCAGTAATCCTGGAGAAAAAAGGATGCCATGTGTATGGAAGGTCGTTCGTGTATCAAGCCATTTGTGGAAGACATGAGCCGACAACCACTAATATAAAGACATAATTATATACAGTCGAGTCCACTTAAGTCGAACTTTGATAAGTCGAATTTCGGTTAGGTCGACATGACCGGCTTAGTCCCGGCACTTTTCTCTATTGTGTGTGATGTCCGGATAAGTAGAAATCCTGATAAGTGGAAGCGTTTTCTTAGGTTCCTGCGACTGCTACTTATCCAGACTCGACTGTATTGCGTGTTCGTGAGTCGGGCAACCAGACTTTCTCTATATCTGAGCAGACAATATTTGAGAAAATACCCATATTAGACACGCGTGATTTCTAGAGTGTCTATGCCTGGTTATACTTTAGTGGTAATAAGTCTAAAACTATAGGATACAAAAGCCACTAAAGTGATGATATTTCCGCAAAGAGTTAAGCCTGTTTTCGTGTGGTGTGTGTGTGTGTGTGTGTGTGTGTGTGTGTGTGTGTGTGTGTGTTTGTGTGTACAACGGGGATGTGAATCTTGAGAAGAATGTTGCGACTGCCTTAGCTTGCCAGAATAACCAACATTGAATGCTTGGAAATGGCTAAAGAAAGTAAAACATTATATACAACAAATCAAAAGGAGACAAAGTTCTTTGCTCATGTGATGAGAAGAGGAACACTGGATAATATTGTGACGACTTGAAAGATCTTTGGTAGATGACGCAGGAGCAGACCAGGAGAAATGATGATAGATGGTGTAAGACAGTGGCATGAGGGTATATCATCAATGGAATTGATCCAGAACATCAAAGACCAGTGGCACGAAACTTGATGATAATGATGACGATGTTTGTTTTTCCCATTTATCTTTCAGGAAGGGAAAGCGTCTTTAGGAAAAAATTCAACGAAGCGAATACTCGATGAGACCGGGCAGATGAGTGTGCGGCAATTATCTGACTATGAAAGTGAGTTTATTAAGAAATATTTATTGTCGTCATTATCATCAGCATCATCATCATCAGCATCATCATCATCAGCATCATCATCAGCAGCATCTTCATCATCATCAACATCATCGACATCATTATCATCAGCATCATCATCAGCATCATCATCATCAACATCATCATCAACATCATTATAATCATCATCATCATCATCAACATCATCATCGACAAAATTATCCTCAGCATCATCATCATCATCCGCATCATCAGCATCATCATCATCAACATCATCATCAACATCATTATCATCAGCATCATCATTATCAGCATCATCATCAGCATCAACATCATCATCACCAGCATCATAAACATCATTATCATCATCAGCATCATCGCCATCATCATCATCATCATCATCATCATCAACATCATTATCATCAGCATCATCATCAGCATCAGCATCATCATCATCATCAGCATCAACATCATCATCATCAGCATCATCAGCATCAACATCATCATCAGCATCATCAACATCATCATAATCATCATCAACATCATCATCAACATCATCATCATCGGCATCATCAACATAATCATCAGCATCATCATCATCATCATCATCATCATCATCTTCAGCATCGTCAGTATCATCATCATCAGCATCATCAACATCATCATCATCAGCATCATCAGCAGCAGCATTATCAACATCATCATCAGCATCAGCATCATCAGCATCATCATCAGCATCATCATAATCATCATCTTCTTGATCTCCATTATCAATATCATTATCATCATTATCATCATCATCATCAGCATCAGCATCTGCATAATCATCAGCATCATCATCAGCATCATCTTCTTGATCGCCATTATCACCATCATCATCATCATCAAAATCTTTATCACCATTATCATTATCATCATCGTCGCCATCATTAGCATATACCCAAGCCATTCGCACAGTTTTAGATGTTTTGCTTTTTTAAAGAATCACTAAATACAACGAGTGGGTCTGTGTTCTTGCCTACCCCATTTATACAGCCAGTACATTTTGTATAAACCTCTTTGTCTTCCTTTTGCCCTTTTTCAATCAATCTCGCTAGACATCTATAAACTCTGGAATCAGTTCCTTCTTACAAAACGTTTTTTTTTTTTAAATGTTTTCTGCTTATCAAACTTTCTCTTGTCAGTTTACGGTTGTCATATATCTCGAAAACGAATGTCTTGTTTGTTGTACGATCAGTCTATGCTATTCTTTGCATTCATATCGAAACTACATATCCTCCGTGAGTAGCTTGTAGTTTATTGCCAAAGTGTCATGTGAAAAGTTAAGTTAGGCTAAAGCCTGGAGTTTCCGTAAGCGCTCAGTCCTCCTCTTCAGTAGACATTGAAGACTTCCATTTCCGATTGTGCCAGTAGCAGTTTGATCATATTTGTGTCCTGCTGTTCCCCTGGGTGTAAATTGTTGACCAAATCCCCTAGTCACTCCCAGCTGTACCATTCTCTCCAAACCATAACAATCGAGTCATGCCTCTGGAATACTCACTTGCTCCCAAAGGATATTGACCACATTTAGCTAGTCATACATAATTTCCCCACCCATTAGAGCAGAACCAGCCAGTATGTCTGCCTATTCATTTCTTAACACTCTTGCATACCCCGGAGAAAATATCCAAAAAACGCTAATTACTCGGGACCCCTAAAGAAATGTCTGCCACGCTACATGGAGCATGTTAGTCTGCACTTTTCCCAGCAAACAATGAGCCGGTTGCAGTCACGACATATGTGTACAGCTGTTGTCTTTGACTTCAATTTTATTACCAAACTAAATGATGTAGTATTAAAAGTTAGACGTTGCTGCACTGTCGTGCATTCGCTTTCGCAATAAACAACTACGCACTGCTTCACGTAAATCACAAAACAAATTTTTGTTTCAACACTTCAGCAATTTTTTTTCCTCTTGACTGCAACTTACATGTTTATTGCTGAGTATATTTTTGATTTTCTAAAATCCGCTGTTACTATGCGATTCTTGTTTTAATTTCTGCAAGGAATCTTTTGAAAGACACTCCAAGACAGCTGAATCAATTCACTTGCCTAAATATATTGCTCTTTGTATGGATTCCACATTATTGTACTTTTGTGTGATTATTTATAATACCTTCTTTCATCGCACATTTCAAGTATTTTAAAACTATCTGCATCATCCTGAGTTTTGGAACCGCCAATTGTGTCATTCCCTACGTCTGTGATTGATCCATAAATTAAGCGAAAATTGACATCACTTCATAATAAGAAAGCTGATGACAGTCATGGGGTTGAATACCTCAACTCATAGAAAACTCTAGCTGAAACCATACATAAGCACATTTACTAAGAGAAACTGAACGAACCAACAAACTTTTTTTTTTTTTTTTAAATTTAGACATACAACAACAGATGTTCTGTATAATACTTGAATAATCTGAAAAAAAGGGGGGGGGGGGGGGGGGACAAAAAGTCACCAGGATGCGACAAACTACCTTATAGGCCAAGCTTTTACAATGGTAGTCAGCTACTTTATTAACATTCCATCATGACATCGGACTGGGAGTTCAAGTCCAAAGAGAGACTGATTTTTTTTTTTCATTCGAACATGACCTTGGCTACAAGGTAAGTTGCGTATCCTTTACAGGACCTTGCAGAACCAAACCCAGCATTTTGTGGCTATTGTGGTTTTCCTAGTCAATTTTTTTAATACGTTTAGAAATTTGCTATGCTACTCAATGGTCAGCTCTCGGTATCCCTGTCCAAATCATCGCTAGACAAACCGCCCGCAGATGGGATCCAAAACGACACGCTGACATTGTCACGCGCCTTCGCAACGCTTATAAGCCACAGACGCTGATGGCTCACAGGAAGACTCAGTTTTAAATGGGCACCAGTTGAAGTCTTGGGAAATAAAGGCGGCTGGCGTGATGTTCACCAAGTCACCCATCAAAGTTTATGCTAGTCTATCAATATATCGGTGTAGTCCCATGTGCCTGATGCGCCACGGCCTCTACGGGGCGCCGTTGTAATGTAGAGGCTAGATGCTCACCCACCAGTTGGAATGTCGTGGGTTCAGGTTTTTTTGTTTTTGAAACATGACTTTGGCTGCCAGCTCAACCAAGCCTTTCGTGGGTATCAGGAAAGGTCATGGGAAGTGAAGACGAACGTTGCAATGTTAACCCCATCACCCACCCAGTGCTGAATTTTCTAAAGAATATAGGTCTGGCCCTATATACCCAATACATCTGAAGGCTTGGACAAGGCTTCTTTACTTTACTGTTATTCACACTGGACTACAAGTTACTTGTAAACGTCGATGGCCAGATATACTTGTGCAGCACTGATCAACGGGGTTCTAGAATTTGCTCCTGTTAGACCCACATCCTTTAGGTAAATAGTCCTACCAGCGGCAATCCTGAAGGCGACAACGCAAGAACACAATGACTGGTAATCGATGACATGAATGAGTCTTACTCTTAGTCCTAGTCGAGGTTTCAGCGTCACTACAAGCGAGTATCCCCATACTTGCTCCGTTACCTAGTTAGTTAGGTCAAGAATTAATATCACAGCACTCGGGGCATTCCCATGCGTGCTCCGTCCTCATCGACAGCGCAGAGTTCCAATACTGATGATACCAGTCACAATCTGGTTATAGGTCTGTCTCGCCTTTCTTCTGAGTGTAGCGAGTAGGCCAAACCCTCTGGTTACACTCAGATGCCTCATTCTCTTCAGGCCATAATAATCTTGTTTCTCTACTGATTCCGTTACTTGTTCCCAAAAGACCTTGACAACATCTGCCCTGTCTTGCTCCGTTTATGTAACAGTGAAAATCAAACGAATTGTCCCTCACTGTCGCATTTGAAAAACTGGGAAACAAACAGCTAGTCCCGGAACAATCTAGAAATATGTGTACGCAGTAAATGCGTATTTCGGTTACTAGAGGCGACAAAGTCAACAATCGCCAACAGAAATGCAGTTTGTCTGTGATAGAAGTAGTCGGGCATGATAAGTTAGTTACTATTCACACGTAGAATTATTACATAAGGTATTTCACCAACTCAGTATTGGCCATATTGAATACCACGACACAATCGCTGCATACAAGAGAAGCATTCCGCAGAAAGAACACGCGTCACAGTGCTGCACCAAGCACAAAACTCAGTAGTACTGAGGCAGCGAAATGACATGCATTGTTTTAGCTAAACACATTTCCAAAACTAGAATCTAGAACACCGGTAGGAAGTATCGCAAACTATGACTGCTTTAACATGAGGGTCAAAGAAACACCTACACAATTTCATGATTTTCTCGGGCAAAGTTGCAATCCTTAGTGACCTCGCACGAAAAAAAAAAAAAAAGAAGAAGAAGACGTCGGTCAAGGTTGTTTAGTCAAAGGCGCATCCACAAATTAGTGTTGAGTTATTGTGTCATAAAGCTAGCTTACAAAACATGACATAGACATCAATTTCAAAATGAATTTGAGATTCAAATCTATATTGTAATATGTATGACCCATTGAAACGAACATGATTGGCGCTTGGTCTGGATAGAGCATCATTTAACCGTTGGATTGGGCAGGATACAGAGTACACTTATGTCAAGCAAGGAAGGAGAAAGGAAGTTGACGATGTAGATGTCATTAGACGTGAGATCTTAAAAATCATTTGACAACGGCATGACTTGGAGAAAATATCAGAAGGATGTTAACTGTCTGGCAGCTCTAATGTGATGCTTGTCACTCTTCACGAACCAGGCCTGTATCCACCTTTCTCAACATAAACTGTGAGTCGGTTACAATTACGGCATGTGTGTACAGCTGACTCTCAAGCCAGCGGAAGGCACGGGTGACTGCCTCCACCTCCATTCTCAAACTAGACGTTGCGATATCATATGCCAGACTTTGTTGCACTAAGGACGTGCATTAACCTTTTCTAGCAACCCCTATGCACTTCGTCTACCCCTCAACTCAGAGCCACCTGTATAGATAATCACATCACCTTCTAGGTTTTTCTTGGGCACTGAACGATTTAACAAAGTTGCATAAACCATACTATTCTGTAAATGTTTCTTAAAAAGTGTGATACATATATTTATATTTTGTGTACATGTTTCCTACATACAGAGGCGCAATCATGTGGCCACTACTTTGTCTTTAAGAAAGATGAGCTTAGACGTCAAGCAAACGACGACAACTCTACAGACGATATCGACGAAGACTCACATCAGGACAGAATACTAGGTGGAGACTTTGCCTATTATGGGGAATTTCCCTGGGTGGCAAATATAATATATGATAGCTCACATATATGTGGAGGGGGTATTATCAGTGAGTTCTGGGTTATCACCGCTGCTCATTGTATCTTGTAAGTAGATTTTTGTAGCACTTTGTTAAATGTAACGCTTTAAGAGCATTTATATATCAGTTGACATTGTTGGTAAGACAAAACAAAAAAGAAAAATTAGTAACCATGGAAATAAGGTGTATGAGAAAGACCTGTAGGAGTGGCCAAAAGAGATAAAATCAAGAATAAGGTCATACGAGATAAAGGCGACACAGAACCAATTCTAAAGTACATATAAAGACAGCAAATCAAATGGTTTACCCTCTTGGAAAGAATGCCGTTTGATGATATACAATACAAGGCATACATAAAAAGAGGAGAGGGACACAGACTAAAATGCACACCAAGATTACGATGGAAAGATAACATCATAGAAACTTTTCAGCACAACGTGTTTATGGTTTTACGCAGCCAGAAAAGCACGAAGCAGGGCCTTATATCTCCCTCAATACCCGAAGCGGTAAAAGAGGAGTAAAGATAAAGTAACACATCCAAAGATAAGTATGAGCGCCAGAAACATATTATAAACAGTATGTTCCTTCTAACACGGTGCTACCTGTGCCAGTCTTTCCAGTCTTGGACATTATCAAAGACTAACCTACGTAAATTACCACACGTGAAATGAGACGCCTAAGAAAAGCCGTCATCTTAACCATCCGAGACAAAGGATATTATCGGACAGACGGTAGGAATAACATCCTGCAGCAAATTAATTGAGAAAAAGAAGATCAAATGTTTTGATTCTATAGTAAGAAAGAATCCAGAATGACTACCAACGCATGCGCAAAACATGAAACGAATTGAAGTGAAACCATGAGTCTGCCCAAGGATAAAATTAATTGATGACATTAAAAAGCATCTACATAGACACGGAAGGACACTAGCCATTGCTATCCATCAAGTAACGGATTGCAAAGTGTTCCTCCCCACAACGCTCAACGGTAGATGTGAAAATATTTGATGACCATAACGTTTTAAGAAAAACAAACAAATGCCAGGAGAGAGCTACATTTATACCATGTTTGTATTTGTATCTTCATACTTGTCACTTTTGTCACAGAAGGCATTCACAATTGATGATTACGCCTGATCTAATGCTTTTCTGTTTCCATGAAATGTATGTATGCGTGCATGAGTAACATGTATATGTGTGTATATGTATGCACGTGTAGGAGTGTTTGTATATGTATTATTCTGTGTATATATGAGTGCAAGTATGAGTAAGTGTATAAGTTTGTGTGTGTGTCTGTTTGTGTGTTTACATAGTGTCTAAAGGTGTGTGTGTGTGTGTGTGTGTGTGTGCGTACTTGTGTGTCTGTGTATAGCTGTATGTATGTCTGTGTGTGTGGCTGCGTATATATGTGTGCTGTGTGTAGCTGTGTGCATTTGTGTGTGCTGTGTGTCTCTGTGTGTTTTTGTGTCTTTGTCTGAGCCTGCATGTATATGTGTGTGTGTGTGTGTGTGTGTGTGCAAGTGGCTGCGAGTCTGTCTGTGTGTGTCTTTGTGGGTGTCAGGATGTTTTTGTACGTGTGTGTCTTTGTGTATATCTGTGTGTGTTAATGTGCATGTGTCTGTGTGACTCTCTCTCTCTCTCTCTCTCTCTCTCTCTCTCTCTCTCTCTCTTTCTCTCTCTCTGTGCGTCTGTGTATGTCTGTGTGTGACGCTGTGTGCGTCT
>CAJHNH020003724.1:431554-509054 GCA_905116865.2 Candidula unifasciata
AAAATACAACTACCGTGGAAAAGATGATTGCTTGAAAGGGCCGAAAGTAAGACGGGCCTCTTAGCCAATTCGTAACCCTTTGAATCTAAAGATCGTTTTATCTTTTCTTAGGACGTTTGTGTCTTTTATTTCTATGTGGCTTTAGTTGCCAGCCTGCCCTTGCCAACATGTCAAGAGACATTCGCAAATATGCACTAGCCACCCCCACCCTCTTTCTTTGATCATGTTTGTTGGCTGATAAACATTGTGTTTTCCTTCTCAATTCTTTATCTGTGATGTTGTTTGGCCATAATATCTTCAGAATTCTTATTAGACAAGTATTTGTTTATGCCTTAAGTTTTTTTGTAATTCCTACTGTCAAATGAAAATTTTTGAGTAGCAAGGTAATTTTTGTTGTATACAGTAACGGTACAATTAAAAAAAAACATGTTGTATACAGTAACGGTTACAATAAAACAACATGTTGTATACAGTAACGGTTACAATAACATACATGTTGTATACAGTAACGGTTGCAA
The DNA here is from genome assembly GCA_905116865.2 of Candidula unifasciata. NCBI lineage: Eukaryota > Metazoa > Mollusca > Gastropoda > Stylommatophora > Geomitridae > Candidula > Candidula unifasciata. Next base: position 432,073 of record CAJHNH020003724.1, read on the forward strand.
TAAAAAAACATGTATACAGTAACGGTTACAATAAAAAACATGTTGTATACAGTAATGGTTACAATAAAAAACATGTTGTATACAGTAACGGTTACAATAAAAAACATGTTGTATACAGTAACGGTTACAATAAAAAACATGTATACAGTAACGGTTACAATAAAAAACATGTTGCATACAGTAACGGTTACAATAAAAAAACATGTTGTATACAGTAATGGTTACAATAAAAAACATGTTGTATACAGTAACGGTTACAATAAAAAACATACGGTGTGAGAAAGCAAATCAGGTTATGGGACAATAAACAACGCTTCTGACGCATAGAAAGATTATCCTAGTCATCTATTTAGGAGATGCAATTTTTCGGTATTTGAAATCCCACCCTGGCTTTTGCCGTGGCACCTGGATATAGCTGGGCCACAAAGACTGAGATGGGCTTCTTGGACATCTTCATGGGGGATCCTCATCCGCATGGTGGCACTTTATGTCACCGGGTGTTTATCGCTTGTGTGATATCCTGGTTCAGTACAACAAGCAAGCATGCCAAGAAAGATATCTCTGTAAACCAAAGCAAATATCATAATTGTGCTACCAGTGCCAAACATGGGCCTTTACTATAAATAATGAGCGGAAGATCGTAACAGTAGATATGATGTGTCTTAAAAGAGTTGCCGGTGTGAAAAGAAGAGATGAAATCAAGAAAAAAGAAATCAAAAGAAGACTGGAATTTAAACCATTCGATCAATTCATTAAAGGACAACAGTGGTATGGCCACCTGAAGAGAATTCAATGGTACCAGCTGCCACAGAGACACGCTAAAGAAATATATATATTAAAAAAAACACAGCAAGATGAAGACCACGTAAGTGAGGGAGCGACAACATCTGGAGCAACCTAACAGAAATGAACACAAACTTGTACAATGTGTTGAAAAAAACAAACAGATCCTGACATCCCCCCCCCCACCCCGCCAACAGCTCGCTGAGGTAAATGGTGGATGAGAAGAAGACTTAGAAGACGATTGTATTTATGTTAAAATGTAAGTGTGCTATGTATGTACATATTTACGTACGTAATTGTATGTATTATGCGTCCCAAGCCAACTCACCAAATCTTCCGTTTCCTCCTTTCCCCCGCTAACCTCGTGCCTTGCAACCTTGGAACTTCGCTCATTTTAATAACCAATCAGAATCAATATTCTATTCCTATATTTGGTATATTAAAGGTCTAAAGATAAAGGCATTTTACAGAGTGAACAGAGAATAACTATGGGATGTCCTTAGGGAACTATGGTATGAATCGAACAGTTCTAGACTGTGTAAGAGCTATTTATAAAGAATGTGATAGCGCCGTCAGAACAAGAGCTGGCCTCACAGATTGGTTCCCAGCAACATCAGGAGTAAGGCAAGGGTGTGTTCTTTCATCTCTACTTCTTAAAATATTCATGGACAATATTAATAAAATATATATAACACCACCAGATGTCGATAAACAGGAGGACTTCAATGAGCTGCTCTTTGCCGACAATAAGTGCATATTCCACATTAAAAGTAAACAGCTCCCACAATTGCATATCAAAACATGTAACATTGCCCTACTTCACCCATTATTGCTTTAGCTCTTGCTAGTCACTCTTCATAAGTCTCTTGGTTTGTACCACACTCGTAGCATCTTTTTCATTCTATTGACGGTTCTTGGCAATATGTTAACAGAATCATCTCTCCGAAAACCTTCCTCAGACAACGCAGACGACCATATAGGCTCTGAGACATACTTATCCAGCTCTGAATTCGGTCTTCTCAATAAGACTGAACAACTACCCCAAAGTGTTCCTCTACAACGTGGAAGCACACAGATGACTCCAAAACATAGCCCTATATTGCCCTAAAGAATCAGATTCCTGTTGATAGTCATTCAAATTGATTGCTATTTTCTGCTGGTATTGGTCACTTACCACGAAGAGCTTTGCAAGAACTTTTAGTCATGGCAATTTTATTATATACCATCTATTATCTATACTATTACACTTTGTATCCTGTGAAAAAGATACTATTCATTTATAATTATATATTACGAAGCATATTATTATTAAACTAAAATTTCTAAATTGTTTCGTTAAAAAACATATTCTAGTTTAACTTATGTGTCTGTCATTTTAATATAATCTCATATAGACTATTTCTTATCATCAATTTCGCATTGTCACATCAAACAACATTTATTTTGCAAAAATATGAAATTGTTAGTAACAACAAGTTTACTGAACATCCGTTAGGAGTTTCAAATTATTAACAATAACAATAAGTAATTACTATCTCCCTTTCCCTCTATCCTATACCCTTCTGAATTGCCTCTTGTTATTTTTTAAAATCTGCACAAAATATCTGGCATGTGGTTATCTACCCCTTTAACATGCAGGATGTCAAATTAAAACTGTTGTAAAATTAGTGCTCAAAGGTACACCCTAGCATTTCTGTCAGCATCTATGTTTTGTAATTATACTGGTGCCAAATTGTCTGTAACAATCATATATTTTTTTTTTTACCGATTAATAATTTCTGAAATAGATGATAACTGATTATAATGCCTACTATCTCCCTCTTGAAAGCGCTGTATTTTGCTGCGCTGGAGTAAGTTTTACGACATGTGGTAGAGCGGTAAAAGAACGTTAGAGTATACCTGAGCCAACGTCGATTGTATTTAAACTGGCATCAGACTAAATATATTATCTTTCGCATGTCTGGCTGTCTCAAGATAGGAAATTAATTTTTTTTTAACAGTTTATCATGTTCTTAATCTCACATTAATTTTGTTGGCTGTCCTTTCTTTAATAATTGTAAAAAAAAAAAAAAAAAAAAAAAAAAAGAAAGAAAGAAAGATTAGCTATTCCAAATTCGGATTAAATTTGCTAGAATAATTAATGAGACCTAACAATGATTGTAATTGTTTCTTGTTCTTTGGTATTTCTTTTTTCAAAGTTGTTCACACTATTGTATGATTTGTTTGTATTTTGTTATCATTCAATTTATGTCTTAGAAATTCAATAGTTGTAAAAGAAATTTCTATTCTTGTTATATTTACAGCCAAATTTGTTTCTTGCAATTTTTGAAACACTTTTTTTAATGTTTCTAAATGTTGTACCATATTGTCGGTATGACTACAGATATCATTTTTATATGCTACCAAGTTTTCGACGTTGTTTAACACCTTTCGAATAATTGTTGTGAATACTTTCGGCGCATTTAGTACCCCCAATGGAACTCGCAAGCATTCCTTTAAACCTAATGGTGACTGGAAACTAGTATATGGTATTGATACCCCTGCCAGTATTTGTAAATTTTCCGTAAAACTATCTAGTTTCTGAAAAATATTTCGATTTATAAGCACTGTGGAGAATATCCACTATACTCAGAATGGTCCATGAATACAGTTCTGTAATGCTTTTTAATTTCATATAGTCTACTCACAAGCAAAGTGACTGGTCCTTGTTTTACATTATCACCAATGGTGAGCTGTATGGTGACGTGGAATCTCTGATTATGTTTTCTGCTTGCAGATACCTAATTTGATTTGTGACTGTTTAAATAGTCAAATGGTATGGTGTAATTTCTTGTTCTTCATGTAACATCTGTTTTCAAATGAATCTCATATTCTTTAAAATTTGTTTTCTCTGGCTTTGTTGTAATAACTATTGTTTTAAACTTTGAAAAGATCTTTTGCACGTCTTGAGTAGCTGCTCCATAATGTGTCTTAAGTGGCCAAACTTCAGGTTAACGACTGGTAAGATCAGTTATTGTAAAGATGCATCTACTTCTTTTTAGCTGACACTACTGCTAATAGCCAAACTATGTCTACTGCCACTCTTGAAATGGACACGAGGCTAATTGTCCCACATGTACTGGCTCTGAATTAATCAAGTAACATAAAGTGTATTGATCGGCACTCATAGAAAGAAGTAGATAGATAGAGTGCTGTTGTTCGTCCATGACCAGTGATGGTGACCGGTCCTTTCATCCATTGGTTTGTAGATTAGGTTTCGTGGTGGCCAGATGGCTGATAAGACCATTTCTGGTACGGAACTTTCTTGAGCAGTGTGGACAGGGAATTGAGTCCGAATCACTCTGGTGACTTGCTTCAGTGTTTTCCCTGGTTTGTTTTTTCTGAAATGCTGCTGCAGCAAATACACGAATAGCGTATAAATAAATATGTATTTGCATGTTTTGTTTAACGAAATCTTGTTTGCTAAATGCTACATGACTCTCAAAAAAAGTTTTCATTTCAATGCTAATTAATTTGCAATTTGTCTGCTTTTGTTTCTGTGTTGTTGCACAAATGTTTTAGTACTCATGTCCTGCAGTATAATGAACAGAGCAGATATCGTCAACGCTACATGGATAGGGCTATGAATAATGACCAATCTCTGACACTAACATGACTGTGTGACATGGGAATAAAACATGGTGAAGCACGTCAATGCCACCTTCGAGGCAGATAAAAGAAACATAACCTACCTATCACGTGAACAGTTAGTAGAAGTACCTAGAGTGGCTGCTGTATCGGGTAGCTGAGCACGCATGGGAACGCCCAATGTGCAGTGACGCCGGTTGTGATAACTTGACATAATTAATATCCTTCAGCAAGGTTCTTTTGTCATTTGGAGGTTACAGATTCGATTCTGTGCATGGCAACATATCTTTCGATTTGTCGATTGTCTAAGTCGACCTCCTATCCTTTTACTTCTGTCTATGAATGCCTGCCAATATAAGTGTTTTTATTTATTATAATATTTTTACTGCCCCAAGGGTTCCACGTTTTTTTTTTTTTTCTTTTTTTTTAGGTATATTGCAAGCAATCTATTTGAACACACCAATCAAATCTGTTCTCATTGTTCGTATGAAACAGAGTGCCACCATGTGGATGAGGATCGCCGTGGAGAGGCCCCAGAAACCGCATTTAGACAATTGGCCATATTTAAGGCATGCCTATATTGCGGCCCCTGGCAAAAGCCAGGGCGGGGCTTTAAAAAACAAACAATGTCATCCTAAAAATGACGAAACGTGATAATATGATGATTTGGAAGAGCACCCATATTTATACAGACCGGTCAGCACTAGGTGGGTAATGTGGTCTCTACTTTCCCAGGACATACATCCTGGTACCTATTTTAATCTGGCTCGGCATGCGACGTCCCTTACCATGATAAAAATCTACTCAGATATCAGTGGGTTTAGATCGCGGTATGTTGGAATTAAGAGTCCGACTCGCAACGCCTATGACAAGGACGCCAGTTTAAGATATGACCCAACCTAAATAGGTACTAGGCTGCGAAATTTGTGAACGTAAAGACTAAGTTCTTCATTTTTCGTGCAGTATATATATATATATATATATATATATATATATATATATATATATATATATATATGTATGTATATACATGAAATATATGTATTAATATATATATATATATATATATATATATATATATATATTATATATATATATATATATATATACACGTATATATATATATATATATATATATATATATATATATATATATTATATATAGATATATATATATATATATATATATATATATACAATTATATACTACCTTGTCAAGGTTTCGTCCTCAAAAAAGTAAATTTCTAAACCAATGGTTTTGTGTACATTTCAGAAATGGGATAAAAGGCAAGTACAGAGTTATTGTTGGCGATTTCAGCATGGTGACCAAAGACATATACGAAATTATACATCAAGTAGAAACAATTGTCTTCCATAACCAGTATAGTCGTAAGTGCATTCTTTCAACGGCAGTAAAAAGAATACCATGTTCTAGAGAAGGAAAAAAAAGCTACAGAAAATCCTTTAAAAATCAGTTAACCACAGTGTCTATTGTTGACTGATGTCTCGTACATGTACGTGTACGAGACGCCCCTATGTATAAGACAATCACAATCAGGAATGAGCCCATAGTTGCTTTAATCGAGATTAACAATCCCTGCCATATGTTTTTTTTTTTTTTTTTTTAAATATTTAAAAGAAAAATAATTTTGATTATTCTTACTCTCTTGGCTAAAGCAAAGAACTTCTGTTGTCAATCAAGAAACGCATAAGTCACAAACCTAATCAATGAGACCCTTAGAACATTTGTCGGTCATGTTAGTTAAAGATGAACGGAGAAGATAAACACAGGACATTAGGACTGATGACATTAAAGGATTGGCGTGATATAATAAATCCATACATTTACGATTTCCTGAGAATTAGGAGTGGTAGAGAAAGATGACTACTGATTTATCCATAGTGACACTTCCAGTGATTTAGAATGAGCTTATGATAACAGTGAACTGAAAGCTTACATTGTCATTTATCTGGCTGTCGACTCACAAATCACTTTAGTCGCATCATCGTCTGCAACAGCACCGTGCGGCATCCTAGAATAATATCTGAGGTTGGAGGTTTTTAAACAACTGATCAACATCATGGCGCACAGGTAGTAACCAAAATATCCCCGATCTTTTTTTAACTTATATCTGAGTCCTAAAAAGCTCAGCACAGTGCACAGACTCTATATCACCGGCGAGGATCCTGAAATATTTTTGTAGTTTGTTTTAACTCCAAATTTTGCCCGGGCAGCGACGTTAGGCTACTCTTTTCGATTTCTAACTGCCGAAGGATTTTTTTATGTGCGCAACAAATCACACGGGGGTCCGATCTGACTACCCAGAGACCAGGGGGAACCTCTAGCAATGAGGTGGACACCATAACTCGAGACCACGCAGCGTCTACCTAGAATAACAAAAACCACGCAGACTGTTTACAACTGACGTGTAGAAGTCCTACCGTCCAAATTATTATATTTGTATGTTTCAGTGGAATGTGTTTTCTTCGTGTTTGCTAGTGACGTTTCCTTCGCAGCTTGCAGATGTCTCATTGTCAAAGGATCACAACCGAAAGGCCAGAGTGAAAGCTGTCTCTAAAAATTTGGAAGAATTCAAGCCGGGTGATAACCTTTCACCTAAAAAAAAAAAAAAAACGAAATAAACAATAACCTGGACAAGATTGATATTTACGAATAATCTGATTGCATCTGATAAGGGAGTGGTGTTAAAAACAAAGCAACTGAAATTTTATTGTTTTTGTTTAATATTGCTATACTTAGAAAAAACAATTATTCACCATGTGTGATTTTTACATAATACAGAAAAAATTGTTCCCCCCCCCCCACACACACACACACACACACACAAACACACACACTCACACACAATATCTACTTGTCGCTTTTTGTTTTGCAGCCACAATCGTAGTTGTATCAGGAGAATTTTATGATTGTGTTAGATAGTTATTCGATACATTATCATCATTGCACATCGAACCATCTAGTCGATAAGTACTCAGATCCCCTCTTTAGTATCTCCCTCAGCGTGTAGTATCTTATGACACCAGTTATGTTTTGGTTTACTACTCTTCTTTAGGCCACTGTGTAGCGCTGTTGTCTGGCTTCATCCCGTTTAATGTTATCTTTGTGTAGTCTAGTCAGTGTTGCAGATTCGCAATCGTTACTTGGTTTGTCTTGCTTCGAGGTAATTCTCTGCGGACGTTCAGTATATCGGCGCTGTCCATTTATCTTCCTTTTACCACGTGGGCATTACGTGCAAGTCTGTTAGCTCGTTTATTGACCTTTACGTCAGACTACCCGGGAACAATTTCAAACTGATTTTGGTCAGCCTAGATTCAGGGATTTCAACAAATGTCTACGTACGCAACACTTCTTAAACTGCTTGTGCATGTTACTTGAGTCGGTTAAAAAGCATTCCCGGGTGAAAGTTCATGTTTTTATCCAGGCTTTTTCTTTAGTGGCTGCCATGACCTCCACTGCCAATTTGTCTTTGTACAATTTTCCCTCTGACTTGCGCCATAAAAGTCCAAGTGCTCCTGACATTTATAAAGACTGACCCGTCTGTGTCAATGACCACATTACCCTTAGAATAATTTTCACATATCAAGTTGCTTCCAAAACTACTGGGTTTTGAGGTCTGCATTCCCTGTTCTTGAAGATAATACAAGCAAAAACTAAAAAACAAAAAAGAGAAAGAAGTTTCTGAAGAGCAATTTGGATTTCGTAAAAATAGTGGTACTCGAGAGGCCATATTTTGTCTAAAGATGCTGACTGAAAAATATATAGAAGTTCAGAAAAATATGTATGCATGTTTTATAGATTACAAAAAAGATTTCGACAGAGTGAAACATGAACAACTAATTGCAGCTCTTCAAAACATAGGACGAGATGGAAAGGATATCAGACTTATTAGAAATTCATACTGGGAGCAAGAAGCAACAATAAGATATGACAACATTTGGTCACCCCAGATAGAGATCAAGCGAGGAGTAAGACAAGGATGTGTGCTGTCGCCTAGCCTTTTCAACTTACGTACAAAAACCATTTTTAAAGAAATTGTAGAATTACCAGGACTAAATATCAATGGCAGAAAAAAAAAAAACAACAATCTGAGATATGCTGACGACACAGTGTCGCTAGCAGAGAGTGAGCAGGAGTTGCAAGACCTAGTGGAACAAGTAAACAAAAGGAGAGCAGAATTTAGATTAGATATTAATTTGAAAAAAATAAAAATCATGATATTCAGCAAAGAAAATAATCAGCTAACAATGAATATCACAGTGAACGGGGTGAAATTGGAACAAGTTAACAATTTCTTATATCTTGGACAAGTAATAACATGTGACGGCAGAAGTGAAACAGAAGTCAAGAAAAGAATAGGGATGGCCAAAAACATTTTCAACAACATGCAAAAGTTACTGACATCAAGAGAAATAAGCAATACATTAAAAATGAGAATTGTTAAATGTTATGTATTCTCAACCTTACTCTATGGCACAGAGACATGGACAATGAACAAACAACTGGAAAATCGTATCAATTCTTTGGACATGTGGATATACAGAAGATTAGGTCGTATTTCATGGAAACAAAAGCTATCAAATACAGAGGTACTAAGGAAATTGGGAATGAAAAGAGAGTTGCTAGGTGAAATAAAAAAGAGACAAGTGAAATATTTTGGTCACATTGAAAGACATAACAGTGTTGTAAAGATCATCCTAGAGGGAAAGATTCAAGGTAGGCGAGCAAGAGGCAGACAGCGTTACAAGTGGGAGGATAACATCAAGAGATGGACGAACAGCAGTATGAGTGAGTGTACATCAAGGGCAAGAGACAGGGCTTATTGGAGATCCATTGCAGCCAACCTTCATTGTGGAGACGGCACTTGATTAATTGATTGATTCTCTGTTCAGCGTGATGCATACTTCACAGCACGCATGACACTCTGGTGGTACATTAACCATTATTCCCGAAGTTTATGTACTCAAATGGACAAACCTCATGAATAATATCCCCGGCTTGAGCCATCCATGATTTTTCTCTCTTCAGTCCTAAGCCTTTTTTATTTTTACTAATTTGAATGTGCTGTGTGTTGTGTAAGAGTATTCCTATTGTAATTTTATCAGTGCATCGTAAGAGTACATTAATTTTCTAAACAACTGTGGTCTTCGACAGAAAAATTCTATGATTATGATGTTGGGTTGATCAAAATAAAACCTGACAGATATGGTAAGGGGATTCAATTCAACCGTTTTGTGCAGCCCTTTTGTCTGGCGACTGCTACCGAAAACCCATACGAGTTTGAAACTATGACAGTAATAGGATGGGGAAAAGCAGGATTAACTAGTAAGTTCTCATTTTTTTAGTTTCATATGTTGAGAAAAATTTAACTCATTAGATTTACTTAATATTGTTGAACTGTTTGTCAATGTCTTGCGATATTTCATTATTATTGTAAGTGCATAAAAACATGAAGGCTTACACAACTCAGCACTCAAAGTGCACACTTCAGACACGTATTTTACAGTTCTGAAAACATAAACCATTAAAAAGGCTAAATAAAAGTTGTAGACAGACATGTTTACGAAAGCTATAGAATCAGGAGTAAAATGACAGAGCAGGAGGTCAAGACAATGGCGAGGAGGGAGAAAATGGATGACAAAAAAGAGGAAGAGGAAGAAGAAGAAAAAGAAAAAGAAAAAGAAGAAGAAGAAGAAGAAGAAAAAAAGAGAGAAGAAGAAGAAGAAGAAGAAGAAGAAGAAGAGAAGAAGAAGAAGAAGAAGAAGAAGAAGAAGAGAAGAAGAAGATAAGAAGAAGAAGAAGAAGAAGAAGAAGAAAAAGAAGAAGAAGAAGAAGAAGAAGAAGAAGAAGAAGAAAGAAGAAGAAGAAAGAAGAAGAAGAAGAAAGAAGAAGAAGAAGAAAGAAGAAGAAGAAGCAGAAGAAGAAGAAGCAGAAGAAGAAGAAGCAGAAGAAGAAGAAGCAGAAGAAGAAGAAGCAGAAGAAGAAGAAGAAGAAGAAGAAGAAGAAGAAAGAAGAAGAAGAAGAAAGAAGAAGAAGAAGAAGAAGAAGAAGAAGCAGAAGAAGAATAAGATAAGCAAGAAGAAGAAGAAGAAGAAGAGAGAAGAAGAAGACAAAGAAGAGAAGAAGAAGAAGAAGAAGAAGAAAAAGAGAAGAAGAAGAAGAAGAAGAAGAAGAAGAAGAAGAAGAAGAAGAAGAAGAAGAAGAAGAAGAAGAATAAAGAAGAAGGAGAGAAGAAGAAGAAGAAGAAGAGAAGAAGAAGAAGAAGAAGAAGAAGAAGAGACGATAGAAGAAGAAGAGAAGAAGAACGAAAGAAGAAGAAGAGAGAAGAAGAAGAAGAAGAAGAAGAAGGGAAGAAGAATAAGAAGATCCTAAGAAGAAGAAGAAGAAGAAGAAGTAGAAGAAGAAGAAGAAGAATAAGAAGAAGAAAGAAGACGAAAAAGAGAGAAGAAAAAAAGAAGAAGAAGAAGAAGAGAAATAAGACGAAGAAGAAGAATAAGCAGAAGAAGAAGAGAGAAGAAGAAGAAGAAAGAAGAAGAAGAAGAAGAAGAAGAGAAGAAGAAGAATCCTGTTAAAAAACATCTCTTGACAATCTCAGAACATTGTCAGCCTAGCCTTTCCTGATGATGGTGTACAATGAAGGCTATCAATTACCCATGATTTGACCAAGGAAATAATTTTTTTTTCAGTATTTCTCTGACATCTGCGTGTTGACATAGATGCTGAAGGACAGGCCTAACCATTTTGTTTTCCAATGTCACTTCCTCTTTAGGATAAACATGTGTGAGCATAAATAGGATGCATTTCCTCAAAAATACCTGTTGCAGGCAGCCATTTTGCCCCGCCTTAGCGCCCCCCTCCCCCCCCCCCCCCCCCACACACACACACACATACAAACATACAACAGCACTTTGTTCTTTGAGAGTTTACTCTCACTTTGAGTACTGTCTCCATTTTGTTTTTGTATTGCAAATGCGCATGCAGAACCTAGCGCCACCTAAGGAACGCAGAAATAACGTTCAATGCTGCTGTCACGTAGACACCTTAGGAAACAACCAACTGCCTTGTCCTGCCATACAATAACCTTGTTTGACTTTTTTTTTTGACCTCTTCTGGTATAATACATTTTGCTTCTAAATTGTTTGTACCAAAATTAAGGTACGTTGTAAACATAGAATTGTCGCATTCTTGGGAAAATACAGTAGAAAATTACAGTCTAGAGAGAGAGATAGAGAGAGACATGTGCAGTTAATATACAATATGTTATCTGGCGGACTATAAACATTCAGAGTAAGATCTTTGCGGTGGTTTCTGAAAACTGGAACAAAGCGCTAATGGCATTGCGCCGAGTAATCTGATGTTAGCTCTTAAATAAACTCAGCTGTTTGCAGCACATAGTTTGAAAAGGTGCCCTTTGTTTACTTTCAGACGAGGGTCGGCCAGTAATACTCAAAAAAGTCGAGCTTGATGTCTACCGCCCTGACAAATGCAGGAGAGCCTTTCCCAATGCTTTCACGGACAATATGTTTTGTATGGGATCTGATAAACATGAGAGTACCTGCGCCGGTGACAGTGGAGGACCAGTCCTTGCTCATACTATCGGTAGGAGAAGGTATCTTTCTCTGGATTAAAATATAGTCTACAAACTGATTAACAAACTGTGCGCCGCGACGCCCCGGGTAGCGCGACCTCTTTACAGGGGCGCTGAGAATTATTGTAAAAGCTTGATAATAATTTTAAATAAGACCTTACTAAACAAAAAAAGTGAAAAGGTAAAATTATCTAAATTTATTTGCGTTTGACTTGTGTGTATTGACCCTGTATGAAAATAAAGGCACCGTCGCAGAATATCCGTGCGAACGTATGCCTGCAATGCTGCCTCTTCTTAATCGCGCCATACGATCGCACTAGACAGGTCGAAATGCGTAGATTCTTTGCGACAGATTTGGAAAAGTTTCAAGATCTTGCCAAAAGTATATACAAGTAAGCGTTACCGGCTCAATTCAGTCAGTTGACGTCAGCTTACAGTTTAAGTTTAGTGAAGTTAGCCTCAGCGCTTCGTTGTAATTTAGTTTTTTATATATATATATATATATATATATATATATATATATATATATATATATATATATATTATATATATATATATATATATATATATATTCTGCATAGTTTTAGTTAAATTACTTCTTGTTTGCTCTCTTTGATAAAAAGTTGTGTGACTTTGGGCGGGGGGGGGGGGGGGGAATTGGTTGGAGTGGGTGGGGATGGGTGGGTGGGGGGAGGGGCAGGGATCTTTTATCTTTTATAATAGACCGATTTTTGAACATTTAGAAACGTAATAACTGGCCAAGATGGCGACGTAAACAGTGTGAGTTATTCAACGGATGTGTAATTTTTCAGGGTTCTCGATGTGATTTACGTGTTTTCCAGTGTTCTCTTAAGGATGAATCTGTGTCTGGTCCAGCAAATCGGCAGTGGATTTAAGAGTTTACAAAAAACTGCTCTAGAAACAATATACGAGATTAGAAAATCCATCAAACGTAATAACAATCAGGGCTGGAGAACAGGTTAGCCATCTCTCACTCATTGTAAACAAACTAGCCAAGCGACAAAAATCGGAACATGGAATGTTTGTGGTCTCACAAATAAAGAACCAGAAATAGTAGAATTCATGATGAAATATATGATCGAAATAATGGGAATATCAGATTGTAGGAAAAAAGGCAACATAACAAAAGAAATTTATAACAACTATGTCATATTTTGGAGCGGCGTTAAGAAAGAGCAGAGAGCGACTCACGGAGTCGATTTTATTCCCCATCCGGATATCGCTAAACATGTAAAGAATATAGAATATGTATCTGAAAGGATTATAGTATTGCAACTCTACGGGAAAACAAGAAATACAAGGATTGTGCAGGTATACGCACCCACCAATGGTGGCTACACCTTGTAAGAGAAAGATAACTTCTTTGACTCAGTGTCGGATGTCATCAGTCAGATACATGCAAATGATGATCTTATGGTAATAGGTGACCTAAATGGGAATATAGGGCAGAGGCGAACACCGTGGGAGGAATATATCGGGCCACACTCAGACAACAGCAAGGTCTGCAATTACAAGGGGCAGCGTATTTTAGAACTTTGTGCAGAGCATAGCCTTTATGTCACCAATAGTTTCTATCAGCATCGACAAAGCCAAATAAACACCTGGTATAAATGGAGCAACCCAGACCAGGCCGCACAGTTGGACTACATACTAAATCGACAAGAGAGAAGAAGCTTAGTAAAAGACGCAAGAGTAATTCCTAACATCTCTTTAAATACAGACCATCGACCGCTGATCGTATATCTAAGCAAAGCAACAATTAACAAAAAACCAAAAAACAGTACGTACCTCAATGATTGACATAAGACACCTAAGCAATCTAGACAACCAAGCAAAAGTACAGGCAGAAATGAGGGCGAAGATGGCTGAGCTAATAACATCAAGTGACAATGTGGAAGCTGCGTGGCAAAAATTTAAGAACACTCTTCTGAACAGCCTAACAACACTCTGTGGTATTAGATACACAGGAGGAACGTTCAGGAAAAAAACAGCATGGTGGAATGATAACGTAAAACAAGCAGTGAAATGTAAAAAGGAGCAATACACGAAATGGCTAAGATCCCGCTCAGATGACGATTATATCAAGTACAGAATTGCCAGGCGACAATCTGCAAGAGAAATTAAACAATCCAAGGAAACATCCTGGATCATGTATGGGGAACATCTTCCCAAAATCTGTGCTAAATCTAGTAGACAGTTTTACAAAACCATTGAAAAAATGAGAACTAGAGATATACCACTCCAGCCATCTGAATATGTCAATGATAGTCAAGGCAAACCCATACATGATGAGGGCAAGATCAGAGAAAGGTGGAAAGAATATTTTCAGACTCTTCTGAATGTAACAGGAAATGAGGAAACAGTACCATTCACACCCAGATATACAAACGAGGAACAGCCTACAATAATCGAACAAGAAGTCAGAGAAGCAATCAGATGCAGTCCCAAAAATAAGGCATCAGGTGTTGATGGAATATCAGGCTAGGCAATACAGGCTTGTGGAGAAATTGGAGTCACCTGGCTACTCCACATATTTAAGAAAGCCTGGAATGAAATAACTGTACCAATAGACTGGAAAAGAAAAGGCAATAAGCAAGATTGTAACAAATACAGCGGCATCTCCCTTCTAAGCCACGTAGGAAAAATGTTTGCCAAAATTCTGGAACAACGAATTAGATCCGTTGTAGAACCGATCCTGAGCCCATCACAGGTCGGATTTAGGAAAGGAAGAGGGTGTACTGACGCTATTTTTGCTTTAAGACAAGTTAGCGAAAAGACAATAGAACACAGACATCAAATGAACATCGCTTTCATAGATCAAGAAAAAGCCTTCGATAGAGTAAACATAAATTTATTATGGAAAGTTCTTGAAAACTACGGTATAAATGGAAACAATTTAGATTTTGTTAGGGCTATTTATAGACAAAGTGGAAAGCGCCATTAGAACAAGAGCTGGCATCACAGACTGGTTCCCAGTAACATCAGGAGTAAGACAAGGTTGTGTATTATCACCTTTACTTTTCATAATATTTATGGACAATATAAATAAAATAGACATAACACCAACAGATGTCGATAAACAGGAGGACTTCAATGAGCTACTCTTTGCCGACGATCAATGACTATTTCACAGTGATAGTAAACAGCTGCAAGACCACATAAACCTACTACACGACAGTTGCCTCAAGCATCATATGAAGATCAATACTGAAAAGACAGAAGTCATGAGCATAAGTAGAGAGCAACAGACCATCGACATAAAGATTCTAGATCGCAGCCTGAAACAAGTGCAAGAATTTAAATACTTGGGAAGTATCTTTACATTCAATAGTAAAATAGACAGAGAGATCGAAGCAAGAATCCAACAAGCCAACAATGTCGCATACCAGCTTGCCCCAATTTTTAAACACCCTGCTGTCCCAGCTTGAGATAAAAAGACAAATTATTAAATACAATCTTTATACCGACATTTGGTTATCAATGTCAGACTTGGACATTAACAAAAGAACACGAAGAGAAGACTAACCACCTGTGAAATGAGATGTTTGAGAATGGCTGCGAATAAAACCAGAAGAGATCGAGTGAGAAACGATTTGATTACAAGAACTATTGGAACCATACCCATTGTTAAATTTATTGAGAAGCAAAGAATGAAATGGTTTGGTCACCTTATGAGAATGGAACCAACGATGCCAGCATCAAGAGCATACAACATGAAAATCGAAACACCAAGAGGCAGGGGAAGACCAAGAAGAAGATGGATTGAAGGAGTCACGAACAACTTAAGACTTCATAACATCACGGCATATGAAGCGACTGAGCGCGCCCTGGCTCTGTTGCCGATCATCTGATAGACTGCGACGCCTAGCGACACGAGCAGATTTTGACAAAAGAAGAAGAAGAAACATAATAAGGCAGATATAGAAAGTATGACATAAACCAGTGGCACGAGTGTGAAGAAACGAAAATATCATAAATATGATCATAGTTATTTAGAGGTTGGTTTTCATCAAAAGAAATAATTGGAGAAGAGAGACCACAATGTGTATTACGTATGAAAGCTTTGGCAACAGGGTGAATGTATCCAAGTAAATTGAAGCGCCATTTAGAAGCTAATCAACACAGCATGGTTGGCAAACCTCGCGTTTTTGTTGTTTGTTGTTGTTGTTGTTGCCAAGAAGTCAAAAGAATTCGAACAAAAAACAAAAAATACATTCTTTAAAACACCATCAATACCAAAAATCTCTATGCTAGCAGATTACATGGTGGCTTACAGAATCGCGAAATGTTTGAAGCATCACACAATCGCAGAAGAACTCATTCTACAGGTTGCTGTATGTATGGTGCACATTATGATTGACGAGTCTGCTGGGAATCAGTCTGTACTGACGGAGCTCCCTCCATGCTCGGCTTCTATGTAGGGTTAAAGGCGCTGGTTGGAAGCAAACATTCAAATGCACTGTGGACCCACTGCTTTATTAATTGAGAAACGCTCCAAATGTCCGAGTCCTGCACTGGATGAGGTGTTAGAATGTGTGTTGAATATGGTAACATTTTATACAATCTCGTCCATTGAGAGCAAATGATAATACGGGAGCCGAACATTCGTCTTTGTACTATAGCAGTACACAATGGCTATCTAGTAGTAACGTTTTATCCTGTGCTTTTAAATGACGACAAGACATTTCTATTGTCCTTAAAGAAAAAGGGTACAAAGATGAAGAATATTTTGCTGATGCCGATTGTTTTAATAAGACTGACATATTTTTTCGACATTTTTAAAAGGCTGAATTCTCTAAATCGCTCTCTGCAAGGAAAAAAAAAAAAAAACATGCACTCTTGAAATCAACAGAAAAAATGACAGCTTTAGATTTAAAAAAAAGTCAAACTTTGGAAAAGAAAATTCAAAAAACATTCAGGCAGAGTTTGCTTTCCAATATCACAGTAATTGTTAACGTCAAATAAACTTAATCTTTATCAAGATATAAAAAAAAAAAAAAAATAATTTAAAAAACATGCATGGGAAGCACTTATCACAGCTAACTGTCCGGTTTGAGCTCTGTGAAAAGCACTATTGAGACTGATGTTAATTTCTGTAAGGCTTTTCGTAGTTCCATCATGTTTTCCGAGGTCTTCCACTCGCTCTATACCCTTTGTAACATTTCAGTGTGGCTCGTTGTGGTAGATAGTACCAGGGCATTCTTGTTAGGTGTCCAAACCACTTTATTTATTGTTCTTTGATGACCTTTGAGACTGGCTTTATTCCTAGCATTCGTCTGATTTCGTATTCTGTATCTACTTGAAACTCATGCAGCTCATCATTGTAGGATGTAAGTCTCCACGTTAGGCACTGAAAGCATAGTGTAGGCCTAAAAATACTTCTGATAAGATTCACTTTAGTACTCTGGGGTATTGTTTACTATTTTCTAGTCTTCTTCACTTTTACCGGGTTGCATCCCAGTGTCGTGGTTTAAAATATTTGTTTTGTGCCTCTGGCGTGATTTGAGTGACAGTTTTCTTGATCTTCTGGCCGTATTCAGCTACTCCAGCTATCCATTTTTTCCTTTGTCTTCCTCTGGCCTTTCTTCCCGATGTTCTACTGTAAAAGGCCTTATTGGCAATCTGATCCGGTTGCATTCTTACTAAATGGCCAAACCACTCCATTCTCTGTCTTTCAATACGTTTCATGCATGCTCTTGTTCCAACTTTGTCTCTAATGCTGACGTTTGTGACTCTGTCTCTTTGTGTATTGTTGGTGACTCTTCGGAGACATCGCATTTCACACGTAGTTATTTTTTGCATATGTGTTTTGTTCATTGTGCACGTTTGGCACTGATAACATAATGTAGGGATGAAAATGATCATCCGTTGTTTGGCTGGTAACGATATCTTTGTATGACGAAGAAGTGGGGCCAGTTGGTAGTTGACTTCACTGGCTTTTTTAACTCTAGCCTGTATCTCTTTATCTAAGTACTTTAATTCTTGAACTTGTTCTAATTGTATGTCATTGATCTTTATGTTTACATTACTGTGTTTCTTTCCTATGGTCATTACTTCAGTTTTTGAGGTGTTTATTTTCATGTCAAATTTTGTACAGTTAGTGAGCAATGAATAAATATGTTGTAGTTTTTGTTCTTCTTCTTGTAACAAACATTGGTCATCTGCAAAGAGTAGTTCATTTATAATATCTGTGTTTTGGTTTGACTCCTGTGCAATTTTATCCATATATGTGATGAAGAGTTGGGGTGATAGGACACATCCTTGTCGTACTCCTGATGTAATGGGGAACCAGTCTGTCATACCTTCCGTTGTTCTTACAGCGCTCTGGCTATTTTGATAGAGAGCCATTATGTTTCCCAATAATTGACCCGGTACACCATATTCTTCAAGAATGTTCCATAGTTTATTTCTGTTAACCCTTCCAAAAGCCTTCTCTTGATCAATGAATATAAGATTCTGGTGTTTATTATATTCGATTGTCTGTTCACAAATTTGCCGAAGAGTAAATATTGCATCAGTGCAGCTCTTTCCTTTTCTAAATCCAAACTGTATGTTACCTAATTGAGGTTCTAATATCACCCTCGCTCTTCGTTCTAATATTTTTGCAAACATCTTTCCTACATGGCTGTGTAAGGAGATACCTCTGTATGTTTCACAATCTCGTTTATCACCTTTCTTCTTCCATATGGGAACTATAATTGCTCTCTGCCAGTCAACGGGAACTTTCATTTCCTCCCAGGCCATATTGAATATTCTTGTCAGCCATTTTACTGCTGTTGCCATACATGCAAGTATTATGTCTGTTGTAATACCATCTGTTCCGGCCGCTTTGTTTCTTTTGCTTTGCTGTAGGATCTTTTCAACTTCAGATTCTAATATATTAGGTTCTTGTTCTTGTCCAAATTTATTTTATTAGACACTGGTTCTTGTGGTCCACTATTCAGTAATCATCTACTAATTGTCATTAATGTCGATGATCAATGAGTTCCTGTGCACGAATCCATGAGATGTTACAAACAACAAACAAGCATAAGCAGGTGTACGGTCAAATCTCTAAATCCGTCATGGCACAATAAAACATCACTGTAACAATTAATAAAATAATGATATCTCATGGTGAAACATGTTAAATTGATATAAACGCTTGACATCTCGAAATTTTCAGAGACGTTAATTTTAACTTGGACACTTCTATAATGGCACAATTTGTAGGGCGGGTGATGTCTAGACATTTTTTATTCTCCTTCCATAGCTTCTGAATCGTATCCAAAACTACAACTGCATTTACAGAAGGAACCCTCTCTTTAAGGTGCTGGGTAGTCCTCATCTTCTCAGCAACTTATTACGCCTCACGGTCCACCACGGTCACATATAACTGTAAACGCTTCTACATATTTTAAGATGCCACTCCTACAAATCCATTAAATAGTTCTTTTCTAACGACAACTTTGACTTCAGGCAATCATTTTATATAAAACTTTATATCATGGCATTTTGTTGGATAAACAGATTGAAAACCTATCCCCCAAGACGATTCTGCCACAAGCAATATATAGCGTTGCGAACATCAAGTTCGTATTCTTGGTGATTTATAATAACAGTGTGATGATCCTGTGAATGGACAAAGTCAACAATTTAAAAAAAAATTGTTCTGCATTTACTGTTGTCTGTATCTACCAATTTTATGATATAGGTAGGGGTATAGTTGAAAATGAGAATTTTTAGACCGCGCATGCTTCTTCTTTCGCCATGGAGTGTGGTGTTAGGATTTAATGTTTGCATAAAACAACTGAAGTGAAGAAGACTTTCTAGCCAGCCTTTACTTTACACTAGTTTACTATTGCTGTAATTATGTCTTCAACTCTTGTGCCAGTCGTGACCTATCGATGTGAGTCATGGACAAAAGACAATGGCTCAGAGATTCTACGACCTCAGACAAAAGGTATCTGAGAAAGGTGGTCCAAGTGACAAGAAGGGGCACAGTTTACCACCAGACAATACGTCAAGATGTTGAAACTCATGCCTTACAAACTCGAGTGGATCGGTTACAGTTACGATGGTTTAGACATTTATGCAGAATGGAAGACAATCGGCCAACACAGCAGACACGGGCGGCCAAGAACCATAACCCACAGGACGATGCAGAAAGAAAACTGCAGCTAGAAAAGTCTAGCCATCTATCTAGCAAACTTCTTCAACTCAGGGTAGAAGACATTTGGTTAAGTGAGTAAAACTGGTATTGCTATACTTCTGAAATCTACATTTCTCATATTGCCTGCCCCAATGTATGTTCTCGTGTATTTCATTGCAGAGAGTGTAGTCATAATGTTTTGTACACGTGTGTTATATACTCGCTGATTTTTTTTTTTTTTTTTTTTTTATGTTATGGAGCGTATCGTCTTATATGCCATCTAAATTGTTAATATTTCATTGCTAAATGTTTGTTCTTATTTATTACATTGCAGAGGGTGCCATCTTGTATGGCATTGATTCCTTTGGGCTTCCTTGTCGTGACGGTTTTAAAGCCCCAGTGATGATGAGTGTTCCCAAATTTCGACGATGGATTAGTACTCAGATCCAACAAAACAGTAAGGGCTCCCAGGGAATTATGCCTGTTCGTAGAAATCCTTTTTAAATGTAGAGTGTGTCTCTACACCGGATACAATATGATTTATTTAACCTTTTGGCAGGTTTAACATTCTTGTCCTTAGTCAACACTTTCTTTATGTAACTTTGCACTCTTTCACGCCCACTTGAAAATATGCCTTTCTCTAGCTAATTCCATAGTGGAAACCTGACATATCACACGATGGAACAAAAACAAATGATAGTCTTTAACGAAGCGAAAACAGCAACAGATGCATTGTGAAAATTGAACAAAGTACAGCAACAAGTAGTAGAGATCCTCTAATCTGTCAAAAACAACGAGCACGGAAAAACGACGTCCACCAAATTAGCCAAACAGCATTAAAATGACGACCATACAAACAACAAGCAGAAAACATGGCTCCAAATTGCATTAAGTGACTAGTCATCTCCTTGTAAGATGCAATTTGTCACTGTTTTGAAGCCCCAGCCAGGCACTTTCCAGTGGCCGCAATATAGCCTGGCCATAAATATGGTCTAATGGCTGAACGAGGTTTCTGTGACGTCTCCACGGTGATCCTCATCCACACGGTGGCACTTTGTGTCATCGGGTGTTTATCGCTTGTGTGATGTCCTAGTGAGGTAAAAATCTACTACTTTACTACAACATGGCTCCACAGACACATGAGACTAGAACCATTGACACACAGAAATGCACGCTGATATTGTAGCATGAACAGCAGCCACAATTATAACTAATACTATTTAGGAGAAACTAGCTCCATATGTAGCTGTTGAACTTGGCCAATTCAAATGGACGATGCTGATAACTCCATGGTTAGGTACTTTTTTATAGACAATACATATTGAATATCCTGTTAACACTCTCGCGAAGGTCTGCTTCAACATCGTTTTCAGGAACTACACATCCCATCACCGCATTCTCCAGGTAACGATGACATTTAACATAGCCAAAATACCCCCAGCTTTTGGAACAGGATTCTGTTAATGAGCAAATTCCTCTTGATGCTCCTTGTGTCTTTCTTCTTCTTGGTGCTTGGTATTCAAAGAATTATTATTCTAAGAATGTTGTCTTGATCAGTCTGGCTAGAGAAATCTCGATAGAAATCCATGAATAATGTATGACGACTTTCAATAAACAGTCATTTCATTAGAGTCTCATACTTTGTTGTCTGGTGTGTCTATGAGTGGGTGTGTGTGTGGGCCATTTGTTTATATATATATATATATATATATATATATATATATATATATATATATATATATATATATATATATATATTTATATTATAATATATATATTATCATTATCATCGGGTGACTTGCCGACTGGCGTGGGCGATCATGCCTCTCCATAATCTGTGATCTCATGCAGCATGTATCAGTTCGTGTGCCGACACACCTCCATGCCATGCAACAAGACTGTCAAGCAGCTTCTCTCGTTGTCTTCCTCCATCCCTCCTTCCACAGATCGTTTCTGTGGTCACATGTTCTATTTTTCCTCTTCTCATAACATGGCCGAAATATATATATATATATATATATATATATATATATATATATATATATATATATATATATATATATATATATGTGTGTGTGTGTGTGTGTGTGTGTGTGTGTGTGTGTGTGTGTGGAACGAGAGGTATAAATATGTGTCTATATAATCTAAAGATGTGGACTGGTTTCATTTTTTGCAGCCACTGTGTCGTCACGTTGGTCACCACAATTGTAATCATCATTCTGTTGCAGTATTTTTAGACTTAGCTCAAGCTTCTGACTAGAGTTGGCGACAAGCCGTCCTGTTTACAGTCGGTGACATAAGAGTAGCATTATGTGGCCGAGTACATAGGTGCACTCTGTGCATCTTGGAGGACAGGACATTCTCAGTGATCGTTAGCGATGCGAAATCAACTATCTGAGTAGAATAGAACGGATTCACCCAAGGTGCGGTGTTATGATCAACAGTATTCCTAATCCTGGTTAATGATCTTAACGAAGTAATCAAGGACTCATGAGTAAACCTGATACAGTTTGCGGATGATTGTTCAATATTTGCATATCATAAGTCAGTGAAGAGGTCAAGAAACAGATTACAAAAAGTAGTCAGTAATGTAACTGAAAAATAAATGGGGGGGGGGGAGGGGGGGGGGAGCCAAATAAATACCAACAAAACACAAAACAGTGAACATTGTATTTAACTACAAAAGACAATGCAACTACGACAATGATAGTGTTACAATTAGAATCAACGAAAGACCAATCCAAAGAGTAACGAGCACACGGTTTCTAGCAAGGATTCTGGACAAAAAGCTGAATTGGAGCAAACATATTGATACAACAGCAGAGAAATGTAAAAGAATGAGCAGCTTTTCAAATGTTAATCACAAGGACAGTGATAGGGAGCTCGCCAAGCCACTTTCTTAAAATTTTATAAAGCTTTCATGAGAGGGAAATTATAATATGGAAGCATTTTCTATGACTCAAAAACTGATTTCACAAACAGCAAAAGAGATAGTATACAGGTCATCAATATGAGTGCAAACCAAAGACCGAAACTAGTAACCAAGGTGCAAATAATACGAAATGGGTAAAACTATATGTGATATCATATACACTATATCATATAATACAACACTTGTAACTATTTAAGGCTGGGCCGACATGGAAGCTAATGTCATTTTGGTAAAATATAAATTAAATAAATAAATAAAAAGTCCGGATCAGCCGGGATCTGAAACCACGGCCTTCCGATCAACAGGCCTAGTTCTGGCTGCTACACCACGTCGGCTCCTTTGAGTGTTTGTGTATACATACATTTGTCCGTGTGATGCATTCCCACACTCACACATGCAGGTGTATGCAAACATGTATACGTGCCTTTCCAAGTGGGCGTGCGGGCGTGTATGTTATTATGTATGTATGTGTGTATATATATATATATATATAATATATATATATATATATATATATGTGTGTGTGTGTGTGTGTGTGTGTGTGTGTGTGTGTGGCTATGTGTATTGCATTTCGGCCTCCTCCCTAACAATCCTAACTAGGTACTAGAGTCATGGTCCCAGCCACCAGAGTTGGTGCAATTTGCATTTTTTCGCCAATCTAATTGGCACAGAGAAACCAAACCACAGTTAAAGCCGATTTTTTTTTTTTTTTTCCTAATAAATTGATGGATGGATGGTTCTCATATATCCTATAATCTCTGCTTCCCCCATAACTTGTCAGTTTCATTTAGGCTGGAATACGTCTGATCTCAAAGTGTCATCATCAATCAGCAAGTCCTTTACATAACGTTGCTCTATTCACAGCACGTCTAAAAGTATCCCTTACCCAGCCAGCTTTCCAGCCCCATGTGCTTTCAATGAAAATACATCTTTGATGTCCTGTATCCATCTTGGCGGAGGTCGACCCCTGCCTTACTTTCCACAAACTGCACCTTCCATTAACGTCTTGGCGTTTGATGTGGCAAAAATACTTCAACTTTCGGGACAGGACGCTGTTTATGAGCCAGTTCTCCTTGATGTTGAGCTCGTGTAGAATGTCGATGTTTTTCCTCTTTTTGATCCATGGTATTCCGATATTATTTCTGTTAAATTTTAATTCTAAAGCTCCGCACTTGTTCCTACATGACTAAGGGAGAGTCTAGGACTCACAGCCGTAAGTTGCCACAGGAAAAATGCAATATCCCTAGTTTTTTACTAATATACAATTACTTTGCCATAGGCTCTTCGTGCTGTTTAATATCTGCATTGCTAATGCAAGTCCTATTCTGGCTTCTCTCGAACAGTCTCCACTGTTGTTTACTAAATAGCCCAAGTATTCAAAAGCTGTGATATTTTCGATCTCTTCATTTTCCATTGTGATGTGTGTTGGTGTGCTGTATTTACTCAAGACATTTTTTTTTTTTTTTCAAATTGAGTTTTAACACAAAAAATATTCACGTCTTCTCTGTGCTTTTTGATAGTTGTACTTATTTTTTTCTAACTCATGTGCACTGTTTGAAAGGAGAACTGTGTGTCTTCTTCATATCTGAGTTCTGGAACAGGATTGCATGGTATTTTTGTGGATCAAAGCTCTCACTTGCCTCGTCACTAATTGCGTTTCCTATAACATATTCAGCATATATGTTTAAACAATAAAATAGACGGAGAGAGAGTGCAGCCCTGTCTAACTCCTTTCTGCCTTTAAACTGCTTTGATGTTTCACCAGCTACTCTGACTGCTGCTCGTTGTTCATGGTAAAGAGATTCCATTCAGTGCAAATGCTGTTCGGAAATCCCATGTCTGTCATTATATGCCACAGTTTATGATGTTCCACATTCAAATGCCTTGCTATAGTCTATGAAATAAGTATGACGATATATCTTGTATTCTCTACACTTCTCTAGGATGATTCTCAAATTAAAAATGTGGTCTGTTGCTCCTCTGCCCCGTCTAAAACCTGCCTGTGCATCTTGAAATGCATATTCAAATTTATTCTTGATTCTCTTACAAAAAAATAAAAGAATTTCCTAGCATAATTAGAGTGATACGATAAGTCATACATAATTTTTTTTTAGGGGAGAGGGGGGGGGGGATATAAATTGATCTGTAGCACGTTTTGGGCCAGCCAGCATTGTTTCAGACTTCCACTCATAGTGCATGGTATAGAATGACGCTGTCATCTCCTCCAGCCTGAATTACCTCTGCTGGTATCTCGTCACATCTCGGAGATTTACCTCATTTCATGTTCTTTATCGCTATCGTTACCTCCTCCAGTAGAGAGAGGTTTGGGTTCTTTCTCTTCGAATTCATCGGCACTATCTGGCATGTTTTTTTTTTTTTTTTCGAATTTATGTACATTTCTCCACAATACTCCTTCCATCTCTTTAGTATTTCTATGCTCTCCGACAAGGCGTTGCCATTTTCATTGTTTATTACATTTATTGAAGGTTTGAATTGTGTTGTTAGTGTTCTTATCTCTTTCAACATTTCTATATCCCTTCCGTGTTGCTGGAGATTCTCTATTGTGCTGCGTGTCTTGATTACAAATTGCTTTTGGTCTTTTCTGATCACATGTTTCTCGTCCTTACAGATGTTGAGTTTCTGGCGATACATAATGTGGTAGACTCCCTTTGCTTTCCGCATTCGCACGGCTGGGCATCTCAACCTTTAGCAATCTTTTAGATGACTTGGTAAGTAAGTACCCTTTTTGCGATGCTTTTGCTAACAGCATTAGACACACAGAGTGGTCCGCTTATTCCATAAAGTGTGGTTAAGTAATTTTTTTCCCCTCCGTATTTGCTATGGTCGGCGTCTGTGGCTTAGGAGCTTCGTAATGTCGGCGTGCTGACTTCGATCCCAGCTGCGGACGATTTGTGCTGCGTTGGTACCGAGCGCTGACTGTTCAGTAAGCACTGACAAACTATTGAACGTAAAATTTGCAGAGAAAAAACAAGTTCTGGGGTTGGTTTTACAAGGTATTGTAAAGGATACTAACTAAATATATATGCTATATTGAGGGGGATTGCAGCCTACTTTGCGATATGGGTTCTGCGTGGTCTTGATGCATGGTGTCTGCCTGGAGTGCTAGAGGTTCCGGGTTCAATCCCCGGTAAGGGCTGCGATCTTTTCAGGTAGACTTTGACTTCTAATAATTCCCCATGCTTTCTGGGTAGAAGATCTGACTCTTGTGTGCGTTGTTGCGCACGTAAAAAATACATTGGCAGTTGGAAATCGAAATGAATAGCCTAACGGCGCTGCCCAGTCAAATTTTGAAGTAAAAAATCTACCCAAAGTATTTCAGGATCCTTGCCGGTGCTACAGAGCCTGTGTACTGTGCTGAGATTCTTCGAACGGACTCTGACTTGAGTTAGAAAAAGAACGGGGCACTCATAAGTTACTACGCGTGAGCCATAATCTTGATCCGTTGTTTAAACCTCAAACCTTTGCGATATCCGTTTAATACACCTGTCGCATTTTCTACTGCAGTCAATAATCCACTTGATCCGTAACTAATATTATGTAGCTTTGCTTTTTACTGTTATTGATGACTAAGTAAATCATCAGTGTATTCAAACTATTCTTTTAACATGAAGCACGTGAATAACGCTCAACTGTAACAGAGACTGTTGTCGAGCAGGTGGGAAAAGCTACTGTGGGAATATATTTCTCTGCGTATTTCATGAGGTGGACATCTACTCGGTGCTGGAATGCAATATGCATCTTCTTCTTACTCGCTTTTACCGACTTTAAACTTAGGCGAACAGTTCTGGTGTTTCGTACGCTTTTTGATCTGGAACCTGCGTTTTGCGTGCACATCCGTTTTACAGGCCTAGCCTAATTGTTTGAGTACTGTTGATTCATTGCCTATCAGGCTGATGTACTTGGACATTGAAGGAAACCTCTAATTAGGCGACTCTTACGACATGCTTGTTAGGGTAGCAGCTGGTCCTTTCTTGTCTTTCCCCAGCATTCAGTAACTAATCGATTGATTAGGTTTTTTTTTTTTTTTACGAAATTGGAGTGCATCTACCTGAGGCGAGGAACCGACAACCCGCATATTGTAAGACGGATCTGTAAAACGGATGTGCGTGCATAGCTCAAGTTCTTGAACACGACCAATGTCCAGAGGAGGACAATCAGCCAGAGCATGCATCTGCAGCCTGCCTCTTACTTTCATTCAGACACTGATCACATCCATAGCCACATATGCATGCTAGTTAACATAAGAGCCCATGCAGGCATACAATGTGAGCAATTATGTTGTGATCAAAATGATTTCCATTTGAGAGACTCGTGTGATGAAATCTTATGTTATACCAATGACAGTCCACAATATAATCTGGAATAATGCACAATATATTCAGTATATTACGTGCATCAGCGATTTAGGCAGACATTCTGACTGATTTAACTTTGCCTCTGAAACATTTAGAATTACAAGTGTCCAACTTTTGACAGACAAATATAATACTCGGCACAATAAGCCGCTTCAGTCGTTGGCAAAAATGAAGAACCTGCCTGTCGGCCATCAGCATTCAACCTCTAAAACCATTGTTAGTCTCTAGAGCACGTAATAATTGTAACGGTTGGCTGTTCAGTCCATGTGTATGAGAGTAGGTATCCCATCAACGCGCCGATACAGCCGTTGGCTAATGCATATGCTCCAATTATTCAAAGTGTTCTTATAAAGCTAAATTATAAAAAAATATAAAAAAAAGTAAGAATGGCTAAAACTGTCTTTAGAAAGATGGGCAAATTATTGACAGCTAGAGAGTTATACAGCACACTAAAATTGAAAATGTTTCTATAGACTCTACTTAAAATTAGCGAGTGAACAGCCACCGTTCTTTTCTTGGATGATTTATCCCTCTTGTTCCACCTAGTATATTCGCAATTTTCTCATTGTCCACCCAGGATATTCGCATGATTCTTCTTGTCCACCCAGGATATTCGCATGATTCTTCTTGTCCACCCAGGATTTTCGCATGATTCTTCTTGTCCACCCAGGATATTAGCAATATTTTTCTTGTCCACCCAGGATATTCGCAGAATTCTGCCTCCACACGCAGTATATTCGAGTGATTCCTCTTGTCCAACAAGTAAATTCTCAATATCTTTCCCATCAACAAGGATATTCGAAGTACACTTGTTTTCAACCCAGTATTTTTGCAAAATTGTTATTATCCACCCAGGATATTCGCAGTATTCTTTTGTGCAACCAGTATATTCGCAATGTTTTACTTTACCATACAGGATGTTCGCAATATTCTTTTTTCCAATCAGTATATTCGCAATATTTTGCTAA
Source organism: Candidula unifasciata (assembly GCA_905116865.2). NCBI lineage: Eukaryota > Metazoa > Mollusca > Gastropoda > Stylommatophora > Geomitridae > Candidula > Candidula unifasciata. The sequence goes on from CAJHNH020003724.1 coordinate 460,521, forward strand.
CGGATTCCTATTTCGAATCTGTAATATTGAATAAAATATGAAATGGTAATCTCAGATGCATTATAAGTTTAACTATACTAGGAAACGAAGAGATCATTGGACATACAGTGTAATATTGTTTTTCCTTCGTATCTTTGAAGTGGTGCTCCGCGAAAACACATGCTGGAAATAAGCCCAAAAAGAATCACATAAAGAACTTATTAAATCTTTTCCAAGAAAACACCACTTATAAGTGAGTCAAAAGTGAATGAAAAATCTCTTCTTAATGTTACTCAACGACAATAATAATAATAATAATAATAATAATAATAATAATAATAATAATATTAATAATAATAATAATAATATTAGTAATAATAATAATAATAATCATAATAATAATCATAATAATAATAATAATAGTAAAACCTTACACAAATGTAACATACGTTAGAACGATTTTGCATCCTGACCAAATTTTTCCCACGGCCTATACTAGTAAAGGTAATGTTTCATGTAACTGGGCTGCTCATCCATAATCATCGACAGTGTCAACCTCGTTCCAAATGTGTGTTTTTTAACACGTTGATGTTTACGCTAATAGTCTCTTCTTCTAGTTGTCAGCTCGCATCTCAACAACTGAAGGTTCCTTAAGTGGCTTCCTGATCACTGTTTCAGGTATAAGAAGAATGATGTTGTTCTACTCAATAACCGCTTCTAGTCAGTGCTGTTATGTCCATCATTATTATTATCAATGTTCCCACCGTAGAAATAACTCTCGTTTTGATCACAAATCTCTCTATTTTACCTTTGGCACATCTCTCCAAAACATGTGTATGCGTTCAATTATAGTCCTAGTGTTTCTGATGCAAGCTTTATTTTGTAGGTGTCTTGATGAGTTATTTGGAAAACATTACAATATTTGGATTTTTGCTTATCTTTGTCTGCTAGAAGCAGTGCTCTACGGCTGATTTTATCATATTTATGTTAAGATTAGTTATGAACATATATTTTAGCACTCGCGATATTCTTAAAAGCGCTCCGGCCCGATCTTCGGCAGTCAGTGCAGAGTTCTGATTCCAATAGTCCTAGTAATAGACTTTTGTTTTAAACCTAAGAGCTACACCAAGCATAAAATGCTCTATTCATAACTTTAAAGGCATATCGAATCTGTAAATAATGTAGTCAACATAAAGTAAGCGAGCCTCTATCCGCTACACGATAGTGTCTCCTATTACAGTTTCCAGAGAACAGTAAACGGATCAGACCATTGAGACGTAGACATCCAGTTTACATAGAGCAGTAAACGGATTAGACCAAATAGACGTAGACATCTAGTTTCCAGAGAGCAGTAAACGGATTATACCATTGAGACCTGGACAGTCGGTCAAGATAGTAACAGTATAAACTAGTGAAAACCGGCAAATGTCATTTTTTTTTAAAAAGTCAATAGAAAACAAAGGACTTATTAATGACTTGCTTGACAAGAAGATATTAACGGAAAAAAGCACACTGACCTGTTCAGAAATACTGGTGGTCATAGAGAAATTGGTGAACGTATTGTCACATCGGCATGTCACTTTCGTTTTAGTGTACACTGTTTGTAAATTAAGGCGGAAAGCTTTGATAGTTGGACCATTTCTAAACATTACTTCTGGTCTTGTTAAATAAAGCGAGATTTGCGAGCATGTCTGTTACACAGAAATGGTTTTGTGTGTGTGTGTGTCTGTTTGTCTGTGTGTATGTGTGTGTGTCTGTGTGTGTCTGCGTCTGCGTGTGTGTGTATGTCTGTGTGTGTGTGTCTCTACCTCTGTGTGTGTCTTTCTCTCTCTGTCTGCCTGTGTGTGTGTGTGTGTGTCAGTGTGTCTGTGTGTCTGTGTCTGTATGTGAGTGTCTCTCTCTCTGTGTCTGTGTGTGTGTCTGTGTGTGTGTCTGTGTGTGTATGTCTCTGTGTGTGTGTTTCTGTGTGTGTCTCTGTGTGTGCCTGTATGTGTGTTAGTTTGTGTGTGTGTGTGTGTGTGTGTGTGTGTGTTTGTGTGTGCAGAATATTAGCCCCTCAGCTTTCCTAGAGATGACACCGGATGTTAGAAAATGTACGCAGAATCCAGGCGAATCTGAAATTAGCGGTGATTAGAAAAAATGGCAGCAGATTCTTACGGCCTTTCTGCCACCACCTCGGCTTCTCAATTTAGAAGCTGCAAATGAAAGCTGAAATTAATTTTTTGCATTGATCCCTGATTTAAAAACATGTAGGTTATCTGTTTTTGATAATCGCGGTGAGCCGTGGCTAGACGATTGGGTTCAAATCTGCATTAGGGTACAACTTACAAACTCGGTTCCAGGAATAGAGTGACTTTCCTTACAACTCATCACTGGTAGGGTCGCTGGGCCTGTCCTATGTTAGGGGGTTCACGCTTAGTGAGTGTCCAGCAACTAACTGTACGTGGTGTTGTTACCGGTTGGCTTTATCGTGTGGTCTTTATTTCATGATGTGAGCGCTTTTAACCATCCCGATACATGTAGAACTGGCCTTAACCCAAGCCAATCCCCAACCCCTAATTTTACGCCTCAGCCTCGGCCTACGTCCCACAAGAGAGTGCAGCCTACGTCCCACAAGAGAGTGCAGCCTACGTCCCACAAGAGAGTGCAGCCTACGTCCCACAAGAGAGTGCAGCCTACGTCCCACAAGAGAGTGCAGCCTACGTCCCACAAGAGAGTGCAGCCTACGTCCCACAAGAGAGTGCAGCCTACGTCCCACGACTACATGCAGACTATGACAACAACGCGTAAAATACGTCGTGCTACTGAACGCTAATTAAGCGTGACACCCCCCGCAACAGATGGCAGGCCCTACGACACGACTTGACTTTGCGAATTGTTACTGCATTGGCACTGACTTGAATTAATGAATGCAGTCCACCAGATCGACCTAGTCTAAAAAGCTAACAACACAGCTTACCATGTGCTCAGTGAGTGTGATTTAGTCAACACCAGGACCCAATGTTGCTTTTTTTTTTAAAATATGTCCTCTATTGTGAATTACGTTTGGTAGATGATATTTAGTTCAGCCTCCACTGCTATATAACGATATGTGCCAGTGGGATATGACTGATACAGGTATTGCTCTAGATTAGATTGGTAAATGAACTGGACGGAAAAAGGGTTATTCAGAAAGGTTGACTGAATACAGGAAACTCTTATTGCACATAATCTAAGAGATGAGCATCTGAGAAGAAAAACACTCTAAATGCATGTGATGGCAACCATTTGCCTGAAATCCTGTGCTAAAATTCTCTAGACGTTTCTTAACGAAGTTAGGTTTTCCTGGTGACACCATGTTATGTTTTTACAGCTACCTCGTGACTGCGCGCAGTATACCACTATGGTCTGGGAAGGTGAAAAGATGCAAACGATCGACGAGAAATCATAATTAGGTAAAAGTAAAAAAAGTAAAGAAACCGTTTCCACGCCTTTAGGCGTATAGGGCATATAGGGCTAGACCTAATTTCTTTAAAGACCAAACGGCACAAGATGGGTGATGTGGTCAGCATCGCACCGGTCGCCTTTACTTCCCGGGACTGCACTCGGTACCCACTCAAGACTGGGTCAACCTGGGAATCAAAGTCATTTTTGAAAAAAAGTCCGGCTCCGCCAGAGAGTGAACTCACGAACTTCCGATCGGCACGCGACCGTCTAACCGCTCGGCCACTGCGTCTGCCCAGTACTCATGATCATTTTTGATTGAAAACAAGAATAGATTAGTATTTTTTGACAATGAGAGAATCGGAGAATCAGAAGCCACGGAAACAACAAAAGATGTACACTATAATCTGTAATCATGAAATTAAAAACATATGTACAAGAAATTTTTGGCAGCACAGGAAAGAGAAGGCTTTGGCAAGGCATCAAACCAACAACGCACGCCCCGGTATGTGAGGAGAATACTCGTTTCCACGTCTTCATATTGTATGGTCATGCACAAGCACACACATAAACGCACACACATGCAAACACAAATGCACGTGTCCACATAGACACGATAAACAGAATCATAGATTTTCTTTTTCTCAAAGTCTGTCCCGTGTGGCGTTGGTAGTCATGTCTATCCACAACCTTCTGTCTGGTGTAGTCTCAATCTACTCTGACTTATGATCCTATATGCCATGATGTCAAACTGTCCAGCATCTGTTCTCTTTGTCTACCTTTGCCTCTTGTTAACACCAACTTTCCTACAGTCACGATGTACTCCAGTTTTTTACTTCTCATCACATGACTAAAAAATTTAGATTTTCTCTTTCTTTTTTGGACAATAGGTTTTCTCCGTCAGTCACTTTCCTTTAAGATGTCATGATTACTCTTTTGATCTGTCGAGGTTATTCTCATCATTCGACTATAAACCCATACCTCTCACAAATAGATACAAGCAAAGTAAAAGACCCGTTTCCACGACTTTCAGACCCACGGCACAAGATGGGTGATGAGATCAGCATCGCGCCGACCGCTTTTACTTCCCAGGACTGCACCTGGTATCCATGCAAGGCTGGGTTGACCTGGGAGCCAAAGTCATTTTTGAAAAAAAAGTCAACCATGCCAGGGAGCGAACTCACGACCTTCTGAACAAGAGGCGAACGTCTAGCTTCTACGCCAAGGCGACCCCTTTGCAAAAAAATAATATAGGCAATATACAGGTTAAATTTCGTTTGTCAGTTTATTTCAGGTAGTTGCCAACAATCACCGTTGAAACCAAACACATAATTTTGACATATTTTGTCGAAACAATTATTTTTGTTTTCCGGTTAACAGGGTTGAATTATTCATAGAAATAACGCACAGGCATATTTGTCTCAGGCCCTCTACTGTGAAGTCTGATAGTGTTGTCAATCCAACCTCGATATCTTGGAATACTTACAAACGCTGATGGATAGTTTGGTTGGTTGCAACCGGTCGAGAACACGGAAATGCCATATAAGATGAAAATTTCTGCAATATGCAAACATGTATGATATGCGCATATATATTATGTATAGATCTATTGTAAGGATGGGCGTTATTTTTAAAAACATTTTCTTTGTTTAGGCACCGCCAATGGTTTGAGCCTTGTTAAGATGCGCTTTAATAATAAATAATATTATTGTGTTTACTGTAATCATTTTGTGCTGAAAGGAGAATAAATATACAAGTACAGTGATAATTAATATGAAATATAAACAGATACTGAAGAGTGAGAATGTTTTTAAGCTAGTTAGTATGGCTCTTAGCCACTCCTGAATTGTCTAAGGGTGGGGTGTGCTAATACCCCCCCCCCCCTGAAGAAAATGGAGCGGGGACTAAACACAATTTCGGATGGGTCTTAATGTCCCTGCGCTCTCAGCTTCCCGTGCCCCTTGTCCATGGTCTTTTTCTTCTGCCTTTCTATCCCTTAATAGAACATAGGCCCTCAACCAACTCACGCCAAGTCGTTCTATCCTTCGCTATTGTATGGAGCTCTCCTTATGTCCTTCCCATCTTTCTAACTTCATTCTCCAGCTCTTTTCTCCGTGGTTTTTTTTTCTTTCTTAGCCTTCCTTTATTCCTATGCCCCTGTGGGTTCCAATGCAAAGACATTTTAGTTATGCTGTTCTCCTGTTTTCTCAGTATGTGTCCTATCCAACGCCAGCGACTTTTCCTCGCCTCTTGGCTCACCGGAGCCTGTATAGTTCTCTCCCAAAGCTCTACATTAGTTATTCTATCATGCCATTTAATTCCTTCTATTCTGCACAGGCACCAGTTAATGAATGTTTGTAGTTTATTAGTAATTGCCCTAGTTGTTCTCAATGTTTCTGCTCCATACAAAAGTACTGATTTGACATTAGAATTAAAAATTTTTAGTTTAGTATTACTTTTAATTTGTTCGGACCTCCACAAATTCCCTAGTGCTATGAAAGCCCCTCTTGCCTTTTGTATTCTTTTTTAAATATCTCTATCAGTTCATCCATCTTTACTACATTACTGCCCAAATAGGTGTACGACTCCACGTCTTGGAGTGGCGTGCCATAAGGGAAACCACATTACTATTTGCCTGATTTATTCTCATTATCTTTGTCTTTCCTTAATAGATTTTCAGACCAAGCTGCTGTGATCTCGCATCTAGTATATTTAATTTATCTTGCATCTGATTCCGTGAATAGGACACAATAGAAATATCATCAGCGAAGTCCCGATCATCAAGTTGTTTTGTAGGGGTCCACTAAATTCCATTCTGGGTGTTAGCAGTTACTTTTTTCATAGTCCAGTCTATAGCCAGTAAAAATAAGAGAGGCGACAAAAGACATCCCTGTCGAACACCTGTTTTTATTTCAAATGCATCTGTTAGCTTTCTATCAAGAAGAACTCGACATATCATGTCTTTATATGTTGCCTTTACTAAGTTATTTAATTTTCTGTAGGATTCCATAGTGCACCAACAATGTCAAGAGAGATTCCCTATCAATGCTGTCAAATGCTTTTTCATAGTCTTTAAATCCAATGTAAAGTGGTGAGTTCAGTTCATTGCTTTGCTCTATTATAATACGTAATGTGGCTATCTGGTCAGCACAGGATCTGTTCATCTCTTAGCTTTTTATCAATAGCATCTTTTAATCTTTCCCAAATAATTCGACTTAATACTTTTCCAGGAACTGACAGCATCATAATTCCTCTATAGTTTTCACACTCCTGTAGATCACCTTTTTTGGGCAGTTTCACAAGATATCCTTCTCTCCAGTCTGCTGGTATTTCTTCGGTCTCCCAGACTTTACTGAATAATCTATGTAGCAATTCAATTATCCATGGTACTAATTATAAAATCGAAAACAAAAATCACGCAGAACTTCAGCGTCACCTGTACCTAATGCTAAATATAACATAAAATATGACAAGAAAGCCCAACGGAGGGAATGGAAAAGACGTAAACCAACTCAATCATTCGTTTCAACCAAAGTCTTGTGCTGTGCTTAGTGTTCCGTTGATAAAGACTTGTGGTCGAAACGTTCGGATGTGTTTGTGTGCGTCTTTTCCATTACAACCGTTGAGCTTTGAAGTCACATTTAAAGTTATATTTAGCACTTCTTGCTATCAACTCGACTGCAGTCGCCCCTTATTTACGTCGTCACATCTACAGGTTGCACTTATTAGCGTGTTGACCCCTCTTATGTCCCCAAACATAAAATCGTGTGAAGATTGTTGTGCATAAATATCAGGATGTGATATAAAAGAAAAAAGATCCCTTTTCCACGCATTTAGGGCGTACACGGCAATTAGGGCTAGACCTTTATTTTGTTAGACCAATCAGCACAAGATGCTGGATGTGGTCAGCATAACGCCGGCCGCCTTTACTTCCCGGGACTGCACCCTGTACCAACTCAAGACTGGGTCGATCTGTGAGTCAAGGTCATTTTAAAAATAGTCCGCTTTCGCCAGGGAGTGAACCCACGTCCTTCCAATCCGAACGCGAGCGTCTAGCCGCTACGCCCAAGGATGTGATATATGTTAGTCAACTAGTTGGTTATTTGGTAAAGTAGGTAATTACTCAGTTATTAATTTTCTATTTTAATTACTTAGTTGATAAGTAGTTTAATCTATGAGGAAATCAAGAAAATCCAGCAGCTGTTTATGGATTTACTAGGCAATTTTACAATCAGTAGTTTAATCTATGAGGAAATCAAGAAAATCCAGCAAGGAAATCAGAGTGCAGTTTTTAGATCACGCATCATTCCTTCTTGGAAATCCTTGACTATCTTGCAGTCATTACGGGACAAAATAAGCTGTTTTCGAGCTGAATTGCAAAATACTTATTCTCAGAATACCACTGACCAAGAAGAACAGAAGTACTAAGATCCTGGAAGATCTCAACATCGAAGAAGATTAGCTGGTAAACAGCATCTTGTTTGGGAAACTGCACATGTTTTGGTGTATTAAGTGCCACATCGAATTTGTAAAGAATAATGGCAGAGGGCAAAGTGGCAGGAAAGTGGACTAGAGGCCTGTCATCATGAGATGGCATGTGATCTTAGAGATGTTGTGGTAGAATAATGCACAAGGCTAAAGAGCTGTCGACAGTCTAGCTTCTTGTATGTGTAATGTGATGAGATGAGAACGTCCTGTTATATGCAGAAAATAAGTTCGCCCTTGCTTTTAGAATACTTTTGGCTTAGTTTTTTTCGTAAACAACTTTCAGCCCAACGGGGAAAAAACGATATACCTTCTGCTTTATAAGCAGCGGGCCCTCCACCGTCCAGTCTACACACATCAGTAAAACCATTGATTTCGCCAGCACAAAAAATATCAGGTGTGGTCTCATTGGGGTATAAGCTCTTGCATGTTTGGTAGTCGATGACGGGTAGGATGGTTTGCTTTAGTATTGCAGACGGTCTGCTGCCTACAGATAACACATTAGACAACAATTTAAGTTTATAGTGAGCACATCTTTACAGAATGTGTCATAATGAGTATATGACCCTAGCTCCTGATAATTTCTATCAAAGTGCTGTCTCCCATTTCCTGCAAGCAACGCAGGTTTCAGATTTCGATAGTACCAGTAGAAGTCTGGTTTCATGTTCGCCATGCCTTTCCGTAAAATTTTGCGATTCCGTCAGATTCTCTATATACTTCCTGCTGCACCAGTGTGTATGGACATTGATGATCTGCTTGGGCCAAGCACAGTTTACTAGCTTCCAAACGCCATTGAGAACATCTGGCTTATAAAGCAATCATTTCTGATCATGTGGTACAGAACAAGCCAATGGGTTTGTCTGTTCGTTTCCAAGTACACCTGCATGCTACAGGGTAAAGATCCAACGGACAATAACTATCGGAGATCTACGAATTAACCGAGTTATAGGGGCGGGGGGGGGGGGGGGGACTATCTCCACTAAGAGGTTTCAAACACACGATCACATGAACGATATATATATATATATATATATATATATATATATATATATATATATATATATATATATATATATATATATGACGACCTCTGAGCCACTGCAGCGCCAAACAAACGTGCTGTAGTAAGTCAAGTACAACCATAACTGTTTTCCCCTGTTGGTGCGTCGATAATAATATAGTTCTTGCCCCATATTGCTATAGAGAATTTGGACCTTGATAGTTGGTTTGCTCTGTGTCACAAAGGTTACCTTTACCTCACAGGTCATTTAATAGAAGTCAGTTTTAGCCTGGGTGAACCACACCGCCTAGGTCACCGTCGTTCTCAACCTTCGTGATGTACCATCCAGATTTCTTTTTTTATAATGTGCTTGTTGATTGTGAATTGTCTTCTTCTAATGCTAGTATCCACTGAGGTAACGACCGTGCTTTGTGTGTCGGACAACAGTGGCAGCAAGCCCAGCAGAAAACCCCTGCAAAAGACGACTGCATGGGATCCTCGGAGCTGGAGACGTGAACCAGGAACACCCAGAGGTTGACTCTAGGTCAGAGGCATACCAGAGTTTGACAAAGACTGTTGTAATGTAGCTATTGTAGTTGATGTAGTTGATGTAGATGATGTAGTTAATGTAGTTGATATAGTTGATGTAGATGATGTAGTTGATGTAGTTTATATAGTTATTGTAGTTGATGTTGTTGATGTAGTTGATATGGGTAATGTAGTTGATGAAGCTGATGTAGTTGATGTAGTTGTTGTAGTTGATGTAGTTGATGTAGTTGATATAGTTAATGTAGTTGATGTTGTTGGTGTAGTTGATATGGGTATTGTAGTTGATGTAGCTGATGTAGTTGATGTAGTTGTTGTAGTTGATGTAGTTGATGTAGTTGATGTAGTTGATGTAGTTGATGTAGTTGATGTAGTTGATACAGGTGATGTAGTAGATATAGTTGATGTTGTTGATGTAGTCGATGTAGTTGATGTAGTTGATGTAGTTGATGTAGTTGATGTAGTTGATTTAGTTGATGTAGTTGATGTAGCCGATATAGTTGATGTAGTTGATGTAGTTTATTTGGGTGATGTAGTTGATGTAGTTGATATAGTTGATATAGTTGATGTAGTTGATGTAGTTGATGTAGTTTATATAATTGATTTAGTTGATGTAGTTGATGTAGCCGATATAGTTCATGTAGTTTAGCTAATTTAGTTGATGTAGTCGATGTAGTTGATGTAGTTGATGTAATTGATTTAGTTGATATGGGTGATGTAGTTGATGTAGCTGATGTAGTTGATGTAGTTGATGTAGCTGATGTAGTTGATGTAGTTGATGTAGTTGATGTAGTTGATGTAGTTGATGTAGTTGATGTAGTTGATATGGGAGATGTAGTTGATGTAGCTGATGTAGTTGATGTAGTTGAAGTAGTTGATGTAGTTGATGTAGGTGATGTAGCTGATGTAGGTGATGTAGTTGATGTAGTTGATGTAGTTGATGTAGGTGATGTAGTTGATGAAGTTTATGCAGTTGAGTTAGTTAATATAGGTGGTGTAGTTGATGTAGTTGATTTAGTTGATGTAGTTGATGTAGTTGATATAGTTAATGTAGTTGATGTTGTTGATGTAGTTGATATGGGTAATGTAGTTGATGTAGCTGATGTAGTTGATGTAGTTGTTGTAGTTGATGTAGTTGATGTAGTTGATGTAGTTGATGTAGTTGATGTAGTTGATGTAGTTGATACAGGTGATGTAGATGATGTAGTTGATGTTGTTGATGTAGTCGATGTAGTTGATGCAGTTGATGTAGTTGATGTAGTTGATGTAGTTGATTTAGTTGATGTAGTTGATGTAGCCGATATAGTTGATGTAGTTGATGTAGTTGATATGGGTGATGTAGTTGATATAGTTGATGTAGTTGATGTAGTTGATGTAGTTGATGTAGTTGATGTAGTTGATATAGTTGATTTAGTTGATGTAGTTGATGTAGCCGATATAGTTGATGTAGTTGATGTAGTTGATATGGTTGATGTAGCTGATGTAGTTGATATAGTTGATGTAGTTGATGTAGTTGATGTAGTTAATGTAGTTGATGTAGCTGATGTAGTTCATGTAGTTTAGCTAATTTAGTTGATGTAGTCGATGTAGTTGATGTAGTTGATGTAGTTGATGTAGTTGATGCAGTTGATATATTTGATGTAGTTGATGTAGTTAATAAATTTAATGTAATTGATATAGTCGATGTAGTTGATATAGTTGATGTAGTTGATATAGTTGATGTAGTTGATGTATTTGATGTAGCTGATGTCGGTGATGTAGCTGATATTGTTGATGTAATTGATGTAGTTGATGTATTTTATGTATTTTATGTAGTCGATGTAGTTGATATATGTGATGTAGTTGATGTAGTTGATGTAGTTGATGTAGATGATGTAGTTGATGTAGTTGATGTAGTTGATGTAGTTGATGTAGCTGTTGTAGTTTATGTAGTTGATGTAGTTAATGTAGTTGATGTAGCTGATGTAGTTGATGTAGCTGATGTAGCTGATGTAGTTGATGTAGTTGATGTAGCTGATGTAGTTGATGTAGTTGATGTAGTTGATGTAGTTGATGTAGTTGATGTAGTTAATGTAGTTGATGTAGTTGATGTAATTTAGCTGAAGTGTTTTAAACATTGTATGAATAATATTTGTAAGAATATTGTGGAAGTGATCAGCGATGGCTGTGTAATTTAATAAAGTTGAAGAATCGGGGAAATAAACAGGCAGAATTTACATTGGAATCCGAGTATCATTTTGTGTCCACAATTGCAGATAGTTGTGTTAGCTCACAAGTTGGTAGCGACAAGGTCACATGGTGTAAAAATGCTAGCTATAATGTAGAAACCCTAGACTGGAAGTCAGGAAAAAATATAACAATATAGAAAGCAGCAAGCATTCTTTACAAGTGGGAGCTCGTCCAGTAGTGATTGATTATTGTTTTCAAGATACAATCATATACGAGTCTACGGTATTTTGCGTTCAGTAACATGTAAATCGGTTTCTTTTCTACGTGTATGGAAGCATTGTCTATGATCTCATTAACATGTCTGTATTTCTAAGTGAGAGATCACTTAGACATGAGTAGAGACTACAGCCCTTGGGACATTCCCATACGCGCTCAGTTCTCCTCCTCTCCAGGCAGTTTATGTGTGAGTTTGATTATAATGCATGTCAGTTTTGACTTTCCGCTGAGTATACAGTTTAGGCAAGACCCCTTAATCACTGCCTGCTACACCAATCTTGACTTAGCCTAATGACCTATTTCCGCTTCTGCATTGTTCTCTGAATTCCAAACAATATTGACCACATCAGGTTTGTCATGCCTCAGTCTCCTATACAATAGGGTAGCACTAAACAACCTGTGACTGAAAAGTTTCTAAATCTGAAAAATACAAGCTATCATTACAATCAGCAAGTGCCTTGCCAGCTGGCGTAGCTGTGCATGCGTCTGCACAGATCTCGGTCTATGGTGTTCTGAATCAATTCCAATGATGATATTTCTCCACGTCTTAGGCCATACACAATCACTACTCTTAGTCTGCTTATGCCTCTTTTACTAGTGATCTTTACAGTCGTCACGATATTTTCCACTGCTCCCTTTCTCGTCAAATGATCAAAGAACTTTATTTGTCTCCTTCTCATTGTAGTATATGATGTTCTATTTTTATAGCCATTTCCAGGCAATCATAGTAAGTTATTCTGGCAGTCCAATGTATTCGCATGTCTCAGTCGACGCTAATCTCGTTTTAATATGTTTGCTCACATTCTAAGATTCACTGACATACAACAGGACAGGCTCGATTAAACATTTTAGTACTCTTTTTCTGATGTTTAATGTGAGTTATGTATTAAATATAATACTTATTACATAAGCTATGCAAGAGAAAAATCTTACCTGGAGATGTCCGTCCCCATCCTGAAAATATCAGTGGGGTGCCAACTGAGGGGTCTTCTGTAGAATCAGCTAGACAAATGGGCTGAACAAAACTGTTGAAAAGAATGCCCCGACCATTCCCTTTGGCTTTAATCTTGACCAGTGCGATATCAAAATTAATCTCCGCAGCTGTCGGGTATAAAGTTATGCAAAGAATTAGTACACTCTTAAGAGTAAGCAAGAACTCATGATGTCGAATCCAAAGCTGCGTCAAACTGTGCTGACCGCATTGAACTATCAAGTGGTGCCACATTCTCAACCTATGGAAGAGCACCCATACCTTTTGAGACCAATCGGCGCTAGATAGGTAATGTGGTCAGCATCACGCCGGCCGTCTTTACCTTCCCAGGATAAACATCCTGATACCCATTTTAGGCTGGCTGGTAAATTTTTAGGGTGGCTGAGGGCTTCCTCCTCCCTGCAGAGAAAATGCAAACACGGGATAACTGACCCATAACCTACTTCCCCCCTGCCACCTTGTGTCTTTGTGTGTATGTCCACAACTATCCCACTAAACCAGACCACATGACCTACCTCCTACCTTGGCTAGTGTCTGTGTGCATACCTCCCCCTTATTTGGCTAGTAACTGTGTGTATACCTCCATCTATCTTGGCTAGTGTCTGTGTGTATACCTCCATCTACCTTGGCTAGTGTCTGTGTGTATACCTCCCAATACCTTGGCTAGTGTCAGTATGTATACCTCCCCCTACCTTGGCTAGTGTCTGTGTGTATACCTCCCACTGCCTTGGCTAGTGTCTGTGTGTATACCTCCCACTGCCTTGGCTAGTGTCCGTGTGTATACCTCCCCCTAACTTGGCTAGTGTCTGTGTGTATACCTCCCCTGCCTTGGCTAGTGTCTGTGTGAATACCTCCCCCTAACTTGGCTAGTGTCTGTGTGTATACCTCCCCCTAACTTGGCTAGTGTCTGTGTGTATACCTCCCCTGCCCTGGCTAGTGTCTGTGTGTATACCTCCCCCTAACTTGGCTAGTGTCTGTGTGTATACCTCCCACTGCCTTGGCTAGTGTCCGTGTGTATACCTCCCCCTAACTTGGCTAGTGTCTGTGTGTATACCTCCCACTGCCTTGGCTAGTGTCCGTGTGTATACCTCCCCCTAACTTGGCTAGTGTCTGTGTGTATACCTCCTCTGCCTTGGCTAGTGTCTGTGTGTATACCTCCCCCTGCCTTGGCTAGTGTCTGTGTGTATAACTCCCCCTAACTTGGCTAGTGTCTGTGTGTATAACTCCCCCTGCCTTGGCTAGTGTCCGTGTGTATAACTCCCCCTAACTTGGCTACTGTCGGTGTGTATACCTCCCCCTGCCTTGTCTACTGTCGGTGTGTATACATCCCCCTGCCTTGCCTACTGTCGGTGTGTATACCTCCCCCTGCGTTGGTTAATGTATGTGTGTATACCTGCCAATAACTTGGCTAGTGTCCGTGTGTATACCTCCCCCTAACTTGGCTAGTGTCCGTGTGTATACCTGCCCCTACCTTGGCTAGTGTCTGTGTGTATACCTCCCCATGCCTTGGCTGGTGTCCGTGTGTATACCTCCCCCTGTGTTGGCTAGTGTCTGTGTGTATACCTCCCATTAACTTGGCTAGTGTCTGTGTGTATACCTCCCCTTACCTTGGCTACTGTCGGTGTGTATACATCCCCCTGCCTTGGCTAGTGTATGTGTGTATACCCCTCTCTACCTTGGCTCCTGTTTGTGTGTATACCTCCCCCTTCCTTGGCTTGTGTATATGTGTATATGTCCTCATCTATTGACTAATATTGACAACTTGACCCAGGGAGTTCCTTTTAGTTCACTGTGTAGACGACCGACCTATAATCCGGGAAAGAAACACAAAATCAATCGTGCATTGAGTTCCATTAAATGAATCAGAAGCTCTCCTTTATTAAATGTATCTGAAGAACGAAATTATAGAACATCCTTAACATGCCAAATTTCAATAAAACACTTTCATACCCATCTTCAATCAATAAACGTATCTGCCAAGTGAACGATTCGCGTTTGCCGAATGGAAGGGTTGCCTATGTGCCTAATTGGTTACTCTTCGGATATAAAGTTTGTTCATTCATTCGATTCTGCTAGTAAAGTAAAACGAAAAGAACGCAGACTCCTAACATTGTCGCATCCAGCATTCTGAGATGGTGTTATCCTTTTATTGACGAATCGCCAGCCGCGGCCTTATGTTGTCATTTTCATGCCTGCTGCCTTTACTTCCGATGACGTTAAATGGTTCCCGTTTAAATTGGATCGATCTGGATATATCCAGTGGATACACACTGGCGTCACGATCAAGTGACTCAGTCATTCCGGGTGTTAACTGTGCTTGAATGTTGAATGTTGAATCAAGAATCGACATCACAGACCTCGGGACACTCCAATACGCTCACCATCAACATCGGCAGCAAGCAAAGAGATATGATTCCAATGTTACCAGTAACTGTGTGACTGTATATACGTCTCGCCTTTCCCTTGAGCGTTTAGGTCGGCCAGATCCCATGGTAACTCCTCGCATCGCCATTTTCCTTAGACAGAAATGATCTATTTGTGCCTCCGCACTGTTCACTTACTCCCAAAGCGCCCTTACAACATCTAGCTTGTCATACACCAGTGGTGCATAACCGGCCAGTATATCCGCCTGCTCATTTCCTAACACACTGGCTTTGCCTGGACAAAATATCAAAAAGAGGCTAACTAGTCGGGACCTCTAAAGTAATGCATGCCACTCTGCAAGAAGCACGCGTGTCTCATGCTTTTTTGACATGCTCTTTGCTTAAATTAAGCCATCTTTTTCAGGCATTTTGGCATACAAAGGGAACATACATTTGTATAGACACTTCTTTTTTTTTTTTTTTTAATCCATATCGACAACCCAGAAAAAAAGGCACTGCCCATTCCTGCTCCGTCCTCGGATGAAGCAGCCACTGAAATGGCGCCTTGGTAACATGCCTAGTAGGAGCTCGTATCTTCTCTCTTTGCCCTTCTTGTCCTAGTCCCCCCCCCCCCCCCCGACCCATTTCCAACAAAGGTTCAAAATCTCTCACTCCTTTGTCTCAACGTTTTTGTGACGCAATATAATAAGTACGTCAGTCCTGTCATAGTTCTTCCCCCATTACTGCAGACACGGCTAGTCTGTCGGCTCTTTCATTTCCTCTCACTCCTGCATATTCGTGTATGTACAGCTAGGATGGTTTCGTGAGGAGGGAGGGGGGAACTTCTGGATGCTAACAGCCCATTCTAGTTTGCGTTTGCCAGTTTGTATGTTTATGAGGACCGACAAGCACGTCATAGATAATGTGATCAACATCATTTAGTCCGACTGTACTTCCCAGGATATTACCTTATTGTCATTTATGCTTGGTTTATATGAATTTAAGTTTAAAAACAATCTAAGCGAATTTGAAATTAAGACTGTTGGTTAGTTATAATATATATTCTATTTGTAGACATTGTTGATGAGTAAATATACAGCTTTCTAGACAATACTGAGGTTACTGGAACTTACCACGATACCTGTCATGCTTGATGATCTTGTCCACACTAAAGACTTCTTCATACGCATCCCTATAATACAAGCGATGGTCACCAACAATAATTCTGAACTCAGCTGCATTCAGTTGGCTGAAAGGTATAAACTATCACTGAAAATCACACACAATTTTAAATAAATTTAGTTCTTCTTAAATTCCATTCTAATATGGCTTTGGTGGTCATGTCTATTCACAACCTTCTGCTTCGTGTACTTTCAATCAACTCTGACACACATGATCCTCCATGCCATGATGGTACAGTGCCCAGGACCTGTTTTTTCGGTCTCCTTCTGCTTTTCCTCTTTTGCAGCTTTTCCACTGTCGCAATATTCTCCAGTTTTTTTTTCTTATCAGATACACGACCAAAGAATGTAGATTGTATCTTTCTGATGTGTATAATCATTTCTCTTCATGAGTTAGTTTCTTTCACGACGTCTTCCTGTTTGTATCTGTCAAGTGCGTTCTATAAAACCACATCTCCGACACTTCCAAAATAGTTATAACTAATTTAAAAACTGTCCCTGATTCACTTGCATACCTCAAGATAGGATTTATATAGCTTTTAAGAATCCTCTTACTCGTCTCAATTGACAAATAACATTGCATTCAATATTTCTTATTTTTTTTAAAATGCTGCCCTTGCTTGAGCTAATCGACATTTAATTTCCCTAATATATCTTCCATCTGATGTACCCAAGTAATTACACATATCAACTTGCTTGAGGTTTTGTCCCATTGAATTGATTTTAAATTTTGCAGGGTCAGTTTTCTTTATAAATACCATTACTTCTGTTTTTCTGCTGTTTAAACTAAAACTCTTGTTTTCACTCTCCGTTACATTTATATCCATCATTTCGTGAAGTTGTGTTTCATTTTCAGCAATTAAAACTATATCTGTAGCAAATGGCAGTTTTTTCACAATATGTCCAGCAACCGATATTCCTGATACACTTTGGTGTCAATTGTTATGGCTGCTTTTTGTGTTACAGGATATGATCTTTGTTATTCTCAGATCTTTACCGTCAGCACATTAGGGTTTAAAAAAAATTCAAATAATTTCAGTTTTCCTAATGTGTGCTGATAATCAAATAGTAAAAATTAACCAGGAACAATTCACAGTAATTACAGTACCACATACCATTGTCTTTACAAAGAGCTTCGGTGAACAAAGTGACACAACAGCAAAACGTGCCAGACAGAGAACATTGATAAAAATAAGCGTTCTGGTGAATAGTCTCGTTGCGGCAGAGCTTTGTAGTAAGATCTGCTAACAATGTGTTACAATTTGGTGTCAACATGGTGAAATGGCATGCGACTACCGACCCGACATGCCCACTGTGCAGAGCTAAGCAGTTGCTTAAGGAAATATTGTTCGCGTTCAGAAAAGCCTTAGGTCAGGGTAGATATATTTGTCGCCGCAATAAAGTCCTAAAAGAGTTAGCGGATATTGTGGACCAAGACAGGATGAGGGCTAACACGAGGGCCAGTCCTACCGTCACCCCTATGCGCTTTCACATGGCTGAGAGATTTCTAAAGGTAATTTAAACAAGGTCGCATAAGCTCCACAACATGACTATGCAAGGGACTGATTACTGGCTAACGACCTGCCTGGCTTTGAAAAGTACCTAGAGTCAATCCGAATGACTGGCCTGAGACCCGACATAGTTCTACACTGTATGGAAAAAACGATAGTTCATCATGATTGAGATGATTGTGCCGTACGAGTCGCGGGTACAAGCACGAAAAGTATTGTGAGCTTTCGGTCAATCTGAGGAGAAACGAAGTATACGCAGAAATAAATCTTCGCTATCGAGCTCTTATCCCAACTTCCATGTACAATATGCTAAAGCAGCTGGGATTTGGGAGGCACTGAGCATAAACGGTCACAAAAACAACTGGGCGAGGCTGCTAAAAGAGCTTCGAACTGGCTGAACACAACGGAACGTTCTGGGGATAGCCTCGGTAGACTGGTCCATGTCTCTAGAGGAAAAGAGCTTCTTATCCGTTAAAACCAAAGTGTCCAAGAAATGTCTGTTAGTGTCTATCTGCCAAGTGCTAAAGTATAACATCAGTCCAATGATCTAACCATAACCTTGACACTCTGAAGGTAGTCAGCTCATTTAATTTGCTACCGCAGCGACAATATAACAACAAATCTCACAGCACCAGATGCAGATTAACCACATTGTCTTGTCCTCTGTCGTGTCCGATAAACTGCAGCACGTGAAGATCGAGGCCTGGGTTCATGACCATTGTCGGGATCACCTTCCGAGATTGTCTAGGAAAGATATGGGCCAAAACAATCGTCAACAAAGGATCTTTCTACTAATGAAGGTGGACCCCTGCTGCGCATGTTCCCCTGTGGAGTTCTTATTAATATAGCATTCAGTCATGAAATATTTGACCTTGTAGGCAAGCTAACTTTTCCCCATATAATACCTACAAACATCTTTATCGAAAAAAAAAAAAAAAAATAACTCCCTTTGGCAATTTAAGATTGTGCATTTAACAATCACTTAATTAAAAATCGGGGACGCGGCTAGACTTTCAACTGTCGATCTGGAGTCTCGAGTTCAAATCTCTCGCAAAAATATTTGTTTGCAAAATTGCTCTTGGCTCCCAGGTGGAAGCAAGCTAAAACCGGTACCAGGTAATGTCCTCGGAAGTAAAGGCGGCAAACGTGATGCTGTCCACATCACGCGCTATCGGCTAATTGGTCTTTAAAGGTGTGAGTCCGCATGATTTTTCTAAAGCCCCAGTGGTGTAAAAAGCGGTTCATTATTTTTTTTTTTTAAACAAAAGGGAGGTTGGGTATTGGGAAGGCCAGGGAGGGGGGGGGGGTAAAAGGAGGGGTAGGGTAGGATATTAGGTGTGGGGGAGGTACTGGAGGGAAAGGGGTAGTTGGTTTTCTGTATCATTCTTTCCTTTTCAAAATATGTGAAGAAAACCAAGATCTAGGAATAATCTACATCCTCAATGATGAATTAAAGACAGGTTCAAGTAGTCGAGGTTAACCTCTGCTACGATATAAAGATGTGTGCAAGCTGGACATGAATGATACAGGTACTGAGGTGGACTCGTGGGAGCAAAAGACATAGGCCGTGTTATGTGAAGGGAGCACATCAGGACAAAAATAAGAACAAAGAAAAAAATTATTGCAGAAAGGATGAGAGCTGAGAGTCTGAGAAGAAACAGATAAACACAAACGTTGACAACAACGGTTCTGAAATCCCATGGTTTAATCGGGGAAGACTTTTCTTACCGCCGGCGGGTTTTGCTAGTCACACTCGCCACCAACATTGGCTTCGAGTCCTATGCCTCCTCCGCATGGCTCCACCCAGCCTGAAATGGGTACCAGAATGTATGTCCTGGAGAAGTAAAGACTGCTGGCGTAATTATAATCACGCAACCTACATAGTACCGATTGATCTGTAAAAAATATTGATGCTCCTCCCATTTGCCCGATGCACCCAAAAGCGGGACAAGGGATAGGTACTTTACCTTTACTCCTCATATATAACACATTGATCTAGAAAAACGGACAGGTGCTAATCATCGTACATCACTCAAATAAACTAATATTATTTCATACCTACTGGAAACAATGTGCAGCGCTGATTAACCAAAATTCACTTATAACGGCACCTCCGCATATTAGCTGATTCCCATATATAATTGCAACCATCCAAGGGATAGATCCGTAAGTGACGTAAGTACCACCGAGTATTTTGTCCAGGTGTGACACATGGTGAATGTTGTCATCTAATATGTCTTCATAGTTTTTATTTTCACGCCTCACGTTCGTTGTAAAGACTCGAGTGCGGCCACACACAGGTTCTTCTGTGTATGGAAAATGTGGGGAAAAAAAGGTGTATATCAGGAGTGTAATTAGTTTGGAGAATTGCATTAATTAAAAAGGGGGATTGTAAACAATTATTGTTACTATACCCGGTCTCCGCAAAAGTAGACTTATATCCTCTGGGGATCCGGGAATTATAAGAGTTTTTACATCTGCAGAGGCAGTCGCCATAGCGATGGCTGCTAAACGCCCGCCTGTAGATCGGAAGGTCGGGTGTTCGCGTTCTGACGGAGCCGGATTTTCAAAAATCACTTTGAATCCTAGGTCGAAACAGCCTTGAGTGGGTACCAGGTGCAGTTCTGGGAAGTAAAGACTGCCGACGTGATGCTTACCACATCGCCCACCAAGTGCTGATTGGTCTATGAAAATATAGGTCTTGCCCTATACTCCCAATACGCCTAAAGGCGTTGGAAAGGGTTCTTTACCTTTTTTTGTTTCACATCTGCAGCCAATGTCCTGGCATATAGTCAAGGATAGGAAGAGAGTCTCTAGGGAGCTTCAAGTGGTTGTGGATAACCTTAATGATTGGTCTAAAGACACATGATCTTTAACACATCCAAACAAATCATCATCAGTGTGGTGTTCTTTGGGCAACATAATTATCTAAGCAGATGTCCCTAAGATCAGAGTAAAGGTCGGAGTAGCTAAAGCGGAAAACACTAAAATACATAGAAATAACGTTCGAAAAGAGACCAGTCATTCAATGCTCACATCAATGCCGTCATCTTCCGGGGTTCACGATGGAGATACCAGTTGTGTGTATAAGATATAATCTGGCTATGTCAGTCAGTGTTGACAGCTGAGTGTTATCTTACAGTTTCACAGAATACAGTACATATCTTGCAGATTGAATGGGATACAGCGAAGGGTAACATGTTTAAAAAGGGCAGATCAATAGTGGACTAGGCTAAACAATCATTAGCGTCTGTAACCTTAAAGAGATTCGAGGAGAGGAACGGGCGAAAGAATATCGAGGCCGTGAGGTGGTAATCACCTTGCTAATGGAATGAAAAGAATGGGCTGCGGGTCGTCTAAACATAAAGGTCCAACTGCTGTTAACGGACAACTCTAAGGTAGGAGATATAAGCATACACACCAAGGCGTCAGCTGAGACAGAGCCAGAAAGGGTGAAGGGGGCTTCATTGCACAATTACGTAGGAGAAGAGGGCTGATGAGAGTTTGTAGGTACCAACTCCAACAGTCTGTCAATGGAATTGCAATATATAATTAATCAGACCTCCTTTGATGTCATATTCCGATTCTCGCTGGGGGTTGAAATCACACCATTCTAGTAGATTATTGACGGGTCTAGATTCCACCACGTAAATATTAATGATGGTTTCAGCAAGAGAGGTTAGGGGCCATTAAACATTGTTTTGCGCATGATTTTTTTCCATTAAAATCCCTAGCCCCTTTTTATAGGTTAAAGCGGTATAGATGTCAGGGTTCGCCCTGCTATGGGACAGTTCAGGATGATGATGATGAATCTCGTCATCGTACCCTGCGACCCTTAGTGACACTCAGTACGTGCATACACACGTAAAAACGAGCATGAGCGAAGCGTAGCTTGGTCATTGACCAGCGGACCGCAAGGGTGTGAAGAGTAGACTGCACATTTTGGACCGGACGCTGAACGCTTGCTTGGGGGACTGCTAGGAGACTGGACGTGGGACGAGAGTGGAGATTTTACTGACCGTTTGTTTTTGACTTGAAGATAGGTACCAGTGTAGTGATTAGCTTAACGTGTTCTGTTCATAGTTTCTTGTAAAGTAGTAGTTGTAACTAGAAGCCAGACCATGCTTTGCTGGTGGCGTTAACACTGTCGACGCACTTAGGCCTACACATTGGCGTATGCCATAACGTCTTTGGCATCGACATATAGCGGGTAGAGCTGGCACTGTACGGGAGAGTGGTAGCGGCTCAGAGCTTATTTCATGAACGTGTAAAGGCGCCTCTAAGCGATTTTAAAGTTAGACCCGGCCTGGGTTTTGAATAAGGAGCGCTACTCCTCCTGAGGTGTACCACCACTTCGTTTGCATCTTTGGTAATAAAGATTGTGTGTGTGTTGCAACAAGTGTTTGGCTTGAGTGTGTTTGTACGGTGTTTTCCTGTCAGTAGCCTATAGCAGAGCCAATGGAATCGAGCCCTAGACAGTAAGGTTTCTGACAATAGTTATACTTCTTTGGTTCACTTATAAACCCAGTTAGAGACTAGTTGGCAGCAATTTTGTCTGTTAAACTCAGGATAATACTAACATACTCACTATCCACGTCAGATCCTCTCTTAAATAGGTTTTTTCCTCGTGTATAGCTGTCTGATGTTTTCACAGATGTCTCTGCGTTCCTTTCCTGAAATAAGAATTAGAAACCTTATTACGGTTAGTAACCTGTATCATATCACACAACTTGTCATATGGTAATTATTTACCCAAACCTTGTATAATATCTCTGACATAGTTTTTTTTTTGAGCTGGTGATACATTTATATGTAGTCTACTACCTGCAAAAATGTCGGTGGGATGCAATTCTTCGTTTTTTTTTTTTTTCACAAGCCCTACCCTGGCTCTTGCCAGGGGCCGTAATATAGCGCGGCCATAAATATGGTCAAATGGCTGAACACAGTTTCCGGGACCGCTCCACGGGTGATCCTCATCCGCTTGTGGCATTTTTGCCATCAGGTGTTTATCGCTTGTGTGATGTCCTGGTGGGGTAAAATGTACTACTACTACTACTTCTTCTTCTACTACTACTACTACTACTACTACTACTACTACTACTACTACTACTACTACTACTACTACTACTACTACTACTACTACTACTACTACTACTACTACTACTACTACTACTACTACTACTGCTACTGCTGCTACTACTACATTCATGTAGCAAATGTTTTATATGAGAAGTCTTTAACATACAGATTCAGAAACATTCAATTATTATGTCCAAATTCTCTCTTTTACATATCTTTAAATTTGTATTAGTTCTAGTAATCATTAATTAAGTCCAGCCCCTATCTTGTCATTCCTCTATGGGATGCCATTTTTCGTAATTTGAAGCCGTCCTTTGGCTCTTGCCAAAGTTGAGATTTTTCCATTGTCCAAGTCGGACGTGGTTTTTCAGTGGGTTAGCGAAAACATTGTTTTGGCTGTTTCTCTTTATGAGGATATTTTATATAGAGACGTTTTCTCTTCTCGAGGTTTTTGAATTGCCTCTGTTTACGGGAGACAGTGTGATGTCTATTTAGTTTCTATTGGCAGGAGTCCATTGTAATCGTTAATATCGTACTAGTAGATAATATTATCGTACCTTTATTAATCATCATCATCTTGTGACGTGTAATGTTAATGACATTAAAGTTTATGTGGCCTTTCACAAGTTGTTATTGTTAACTCGTCAAGATAGTAACAACTGTATTAGCTGGTGCTGTGCCAAGTGTGCCAGTTATTATAGTATGCAGGACTGTAGCACATCCATCGAGGATAGATCCAGCGGAATATTAGAGTAGACACCCTAGCCCTACATACTTGGTTATTTACAGATACTAAGGAGTATCAGTGCGTAAACATACATATTATATGGACTAACATAAATAAGTGCTCTGTTCACCCATAGTCTACACAGTGGGTAATCCAGAGTGTACAACACCTGGGTCATGACTGCAGGCCTCTATCTCCCCCCGCTATACATATAAGGTCTAGCACTGTATACACACTACGCCTACAGAAG
This sequence comes from Candidula unifasciata, assembly GCA_905116865.2. Classification (NCBI taxonomy): domain Eukaryota; kingdom Metazoa; phylum Mollusca; class Gastropoda; order Stylommatophora; family Geomitridae; genus Candidula; species Candidula unifasciata. The sequence continues at coordinate 484,501 of CAJHNH020003724.1, forward strand.
TGGGAACGTGCCCTTTTTACTTGTTTCTACTTTATAACGGCGTCTGCTTAGTAGTTGCGAACGCGCTGTGTGATACTAGGGTATCTGGTTCGATCCCAGCTGCGGACGGTTTGTCTTGCGGTGGTTTCGATAGTGGTACAAAGCGCTGACCGTTTAGAAAGCAATGGCAAACGAATGAACGTTAAATGTATCTATAAAAACAACAACAGCTAACAAATGATTGGTTGGTTCTGCAACGCCCTGTAAAGGACATGCGACTAACTGTATAACACTGACACGTACCGTAAACGCTAAAAAACACTTACCATCAAGATGTTACTGTAACAGCCGATTAAGGACATCGACAACATGTATATTAGCCCAGAGAACAGCCACATAATGCTTATAGCGAACTTCAGTTTCATAATACAGGGGACAGAAAGAAAATGGTTCTGCCTTGCGATGTTGGCAATAAGCTGTGTTGACAACAGCAGCGACGCTGTAATAGTTGAATTACTATAAGCAGTAGGCATTTGATGAAAATCTACACAGGCAATTGTGCTATTGATTTCTGACTGTCAGTACTAAATGATAGATGTTCGAATGGTTTATTGCTGTAGTGTTATTTCCCACAACGATAAATAACGCGAACGCCTTCAAAGCTGAAATTACATTCTCAAACGTTGTGTACAATCTAGGAAACATTATCTAATATATGTCTGTGAGATCATACGCAGACATCGATTTTTTTGAGCAGGGATACCTGAACCTTGGCTAAGGCCACATGAGTCTCCCTCCTCACCCATCCCCTTCGCCATATTTTTTTGTTGAAGGAGGGGAGGCGCCATCCCATCCCAGATACTTTGTGAGGCGACAAAAGTAAAGAACCCTTTTCCCCGCTTTCAGGCTCTTTAGGGCTGGACCTATGATTAGTAGACCAAACGGTTCCTAGTGGGTTATTTGATCAGTACCACGCTGGCCGCTATAGTCCCTAGGACTGTGCTTCGTACCCCCCCCCCCCCCCCGCCCTCCCCACCAAGGCTTGGTCTAACTCAGAGCCATGGTAATTTTTGAAACAAGTCTAGCCCCTATCAGGACCCGAACCCACGACCTTCAGATCCACAGGCGAGAGTCTAGCCGCTAGACCAAGTCCTCTTCCCTTTGTAAGGGAGATTCAGAGACATTGAAATGTACTTTATGAGAAGGGCCCGTTTCAGAGATCGCTTCCTATCCTGACGCCGGGAGGCATTGCAGAAGTAGACAGAGAAAGAAAAATAATGGTAGAATCAACCATATAAAATAATTAAATTTTTACCTACCCATTGCTTGTGTGGTCGAATTTTAGCTCTACTCCTACTGTCTATACATGGGTGATTAAGGAAAAAAATGTGGTCAACAGAGCAGGTTGTTTGTTAGTGATGATTTGGAAGAAGTTTTGCAGCACATAAGGCTGGCAAAATACAAAAGAGAAGGATGTAGGTAAATATGGCTACCATTGATTATGAGAAGAATCATCTTAGAAACAGCAATTCTTTCATATTTAGTATGAAATCAAATAAAAAACAAATTTCAGCATGGACTGCTCTGTGGTAAAATTTTGTAAAGAATTTAACAGTCACCTCTTGAGAACACGGTGTTCGCAAGGAGTATAACCCATACTGGCTGAGCGTTTTTGTGTTCGCGAATTTTTCTGCAGCTATTTCCCCTGCCTGAAACGGTCCGACATGTTCAGTGAAGTTAGTTGTCGTTTAGCATAAGGTTAGTTGTGTATCCTTTACAGGACGTTGCAGAACCAACCTCAGTAGCCTATGGCTGTTGTGTGGTTTCTCTAGGCAAATAAACGTCCAGTAGTTTGCCATTGCTTTCTGGTCGGTCGGCCCCCTGATACCACTGTCGGAACCAATGCAAGGCGCATGGCCTGCAGCTGGGATCGAACCTGGCACCCCGGCATTACGAAGCGTTCGCATCGACTTAGCCACAGAGCCGACTCATTTAGCATAACGCTTAACATTTCTATTTTCAAACAGACGCTAGTGGACACACTATAGCAGCCGCTGGTCAGTCTATACGTTCCTGGTTCCTGTGATATGGAAATAACACAATATGCCTCTCACTGTCTCACTTGAAAACTCGTGAAACTGTGTCAGTCCCAGGAAATTATAATGGCTTGCACAAGGCAGTCGTGGATGTGACAACACTAACAGTGGTTTTTTTCATCAAACACACACACACACACACACACACACACACGCGCGCGCGCGCGCGCGCGCAATCAGTGATATAGTCGTAGCTTCAACAGTCACTTTATTCATGTATGAACATCTAGTCTCTTTAAAACTGTTGTGATTTTAATGCTCGTTAACTGTCAAAGACAGCTCCTGTACAACAACCTGGGTGGAGGAGGGGGGGGGGATTAAAATTTGGTAGCACAGTGTGCCCCCCCCCCCCCTCAAGAAAAAAAAATTACTGCAAGCGTAAGCTAAAGGGCTGAAGGAAACAGATGAGCACTAACAGATGCATAGAGAAATTTAAAGTAGACACTCTGGAACTGTTGAATATGAAATAAGATTGGTTTGAAAATCTTACAACAACTGGAAATTCTGACATAAAAGCGAAACAGACCAGTAGAAGACAGAGTGATAGCATGTCTTGATGAAAAGGCGTAAGTGAAAAATAAAATATGATTTGAGATTAACCATTGTGTAACAACTAATCACAATCACATGAATGTATCGCTATGGCACATGCTAATGAGTTGATCATCGGTCACAACAAGATGGAATGTCATTGTAAGGAGGTAGCAGGATCGAGTCCTCACGAAACTCCACTGCATTTATCAGATTGAAATAGTCACATGTCTATTTTGACAATCGATATTTGTCAACGTATTTTTAGCACATGAACGCACATACAAAATGTGTGTACGTGTTGACATATATCGCTATAAACACGCTGATCTTTTTTATTAACTACACACCAATCGAAACCCTAGTCCAGAGGTTTATTACCAGTTATTAAAACGCATTTTGTTGTGGGTACGAAAGTATATGTAAGAACTTTAAATATGGCGTACGCTGTCCGGATCTTGCTTCTGGACTACAACCACTGGTGTAGTCGTAAACTAAATAGTGCCTGGTAGCTTTAATTACTGTTTTACTACGATATCCCATGTTCACTGGTCAACACTTGGTTAAGAATATTGAAAGCACAATATGATTAATGTCACAGTAAAGGTAAAGGTAAGGTTAGGAGATGTGAACCAGACTAATGGCACACGGTTTTAAATCATAAGTGCAACTCCGTAGCTACGGCGACGTTCCTTTAATTATCACAGAGTTTCGACTCTGGTACCCATTTCATAGAGGCTGGGTGAACCGCCGTCCGGTTTTGAATACCATCCGTTGGCTTCAGCGAGTCGCTGCTGGATTTGAAAGCGAGTCTCCTACCGACTGCGCTAACGCTGCCCATACAAATACAAATACAAAACAAACGCTGATCAGTAAAAATTCTGCAAATGTAATTATCATCATGTAGCAGGTCATTTGCAGAACGTCGCTCTCATCACAGTCTGCCTGAAAGAAACTCGGTCTCTCGCCAGTTCTCCCGCCTCATTCACTTTCATACTCAAGGAGTCACTTATATCCTGTGCCCATCTGTGTGCTCGGTTGGTCCCTGCCCCTCCTTCCTGGTACCATGCCCTCTGCTATAACTTTTTCCAATCCGTCGTGACGCTTTAAATGACCAAAATATTTCAGCTTTCGAGAAAGGATGCTGTTTATTAGCCAATCTTCCTCGATGTTCGGATCTTTTAAGATATCAATATTTCTCATCTTCTTTGTCCAAGATATTCTGAGAATCTTTCTATAGCATTTCAGCTCAAAAGACCTATTCTCTTTAAGGCCGTTATTATAACTACCCTTACTTGCTCTGCCATCTTTCTCTTCCCCAGTTTGTGTTTGTGATCTGCCTGGCCTGGGGGCTTCACCATCAGATCTTTGATTTTCCTGTTTGGCTTCCATGATGAGTTTCTTGGAGAAAAAAAACAACTGACACACTAAAAGATCTCAACATCAATGAATCAATGAATTAAACTGGATAAGTTTGGCATATCAATCGCTGCTTTTGATTTGCAAGAACAGTTGTAATGGGCATACAAGGAAGGATGTTGTAGAGCAGCGGTTCTCAACCTATGGGTCGCGACCTATTTGGGGGTCAGACGACCCTTTCACAGGTGTCGCCAACGACCATTGGACAACACATATTCACTGAAGTTATGAAGTAGCAACGAAAGTAATTTAAAAGCTGGGGGTCACCACAATATCAGCAACTGTTTTAAAGGGTAGCGGCAATAGGAAGGTTGAGAATCACTGTTGTAGAGGATGTAAGTTCCACTGTGTGTAGGGAATTAACGGAGTGGAAGAGTTGATGAGAGGCCTAGAGTGTCTCATAGCCTGTGCCTACCTTCGTGTGGAAAAATGGGTTCAGGGTGTTCCATCTTTCTGTAGAATCTAGCAAAGTGAAGATACCTTTTTTCACGCCTTTAGGCGCATCGGACATATGGGAAGAGCAACCATATTTTTACAGATGAATTGGCAGCAGGTAGGTAATGTGGTCATCATTACGCGGCTGTCTTTACTTATCCAGGACATACATCCTGGTACCCATTTTAGGCTGGATCCACCTGCGACGCCCCATCCAATGATAAAAATCCATGCAACCAGCAGTGGGTTTCGATCGCGGTATGTTGGAATTACGTCGGACTCGCAACGCCTAAGCCACTGACGCTGTTAGAATCAGCAAAGCAGTTACATAAACGTTGTATTATTTGATAAATACCGTTTTGCGCACGCGCTGCATTATTAAATCTCTCGTGAGCCATCTTGATTGAGCAATTGGCCTGAACAGGAGGTGAAGAAAATAATATGATCGAAACTCACTGGTGTTCTTTCCATTTTGTTGTTCATACTAACTTTTCTATTCCTAGTTGGATATCCCTATTGCCTTTTTAAAAAAAAAACATGTAAAAAAAAAGTAAAGGTCCCCTTTCCACGCTTTTGGGCGCATAGGGTATGTAGAAGCTCCGAGTTCAATCCCCGGTAAGGGCTGGGATATTTTTAAGTGGACTTGGACTTCCAGTAATTCTCTCCGGTGTCTACGTAGTGAGACTGGAGCCTGTGTGAATTGATGCGCACGAGGAACATTCTTTGGCAGTTGGACATTGAAAAGAGTAGCCTAACTGCGCTGCCCTGGCAAAATTTGGAGTTAAAAATCTTCCCAACGTATTTCAGGATCCTAGACAGTGATACAGATTCGGCGCACTGTGCTAAGTTGAGTTAGAAGAAGAATGGAGCACATATGGGTTACTACCCGTGTGCCATGATGTTGATCCGCTGTTCGAACTGAAAGATATGGAACTTAAAGGGCAAGACCTATATATTGCCCTTCCGTCCTTGCCATTAAATGCAACAGTGTGTTCGGGATCATCTTGTATAGTTTCAGGAACAGCTGTGTTGGCTTTAAAGTATTGTGTGTGTGTGAGTGTTTGTGTGTGTGTGTGTGTGTGTGTGTGTGTTTCTGTGTGAGTGAAAACTTGTAAAGTCGGAAATAATGGAGTTGTTGAGCCACCGAAGACTTCGTAATCATTCGAGTGAGCCTGTAGTGAAGATCTGTCAAGCGACTCGGTCCCAGAAAAACGTATTTATGGACACAGTGGCAGATCTTTGCTTTCCTACAGATATGCGTGAACAAGACCATCACTAGAATTTCACGCTGAAAAGATTTTGAGAATATCACTGGCTTTGCTATACTTCTATATATATATATATATATATATATATATATATATATATATATATATATATATATATATATATATATATATATATTAGCCGTATATATTAGCTGTGGCATAGTTTGGCCAAATAGAAAATGAATAAAATAGAAATCGCCCGTGTCTATCGTTACTGTCGCATTCATTGTCTGCCAACATACAGATATAGTCTTTGATGCCCCCCCCCCTCCTTTTTTCCCAAATCCACCTACTACCCCTTCCTTCATCAATTGCTTTTGGAAAAGAAAGACAATAGAAATCGCACGTGTCTCTATAGTTATTGTCGCAATCATTTTCTGCACAGATATGGAGATAGTCTGGTTTGCCACTTTAGAACACGCAACATATAATCGTGTCTTTTATTAGTGGTCGTTTAAATGGTGTTATTAGCACAGTAAAGAAAAAAAAATGTTGTTTGATTATCACATGCTAAAGCTGTATTTGTAAATAACCAATTAAGTCGTTAAAAAATGAGAACAGCGGAGGTGGCGTTAGTAAAATATAAACAAATTAAGAAATGAACACTCTAAAATCATGCCATAAGCTCTTTAAGTTAACAGTTTCTGTCACCACCCCCTCCCCAGCCCCATCCACGAATACTGCACACTCCCTCATCGAAGGATTTGAAAGTCAACACCCGACAATATTTTTTGTAACTGACCTTGATACCCCTGTCCATCCGCACTAAAATAGCTAGCAGGAATTGTAATGAGTAGTAAATGCGGCTAGTGTAATATTTACCACACTATCCTTCAAGTACCAGAACAACTACTACCACCACTGCTATCACAATAACTAAAATAATGTCACTGCTATCTGTTTTACCATCGGAGTAGACAGATAGTCGCGAGCCAGAGGATTTGGCGCCGCCAGGCTAATACTGTCGACACGGACTGGTCAGGTTAGGATGTGTAATTTCGCTCCCCGACAGAACAATACCAACACCTTACGGGCGGTCTCCGGCATGACAGCACTACGGTGTAACCGCCCAACCACAAAAATTACAACTGCTGCTGCTACTTTGAGTTGGTAAGGCAGTTACTGTTACTTAAAGTTCTCTCAGTTAACAGTTTACGCTAACCCTCCGCCCCCCCCCCCCCCTCCAAATTCACCGACTACTCTTTCCTTCATCAAAGTAGTTTGGAGAAAAAAAAAACCAAAGTGAAATGCAATGAAAACAGGTAAAATACACAATAATTACGAAATGAAGGCTATGATAAAAAGCACAGCCTAATTCCAACGCAATGTCAGTAGAAATAATTGAATCGAAATGAAAATAAATGGAAGTCTATCAAAATTCAGCGTAACCATGCAATCGGAAAGTTTGAAATTAATCGTAAGTATGCGAAATGGTCAAATTTAATTGATGACTCTGCTAGCCCCCGGACTGAGACACTCGCCCAACGTCCGGGCTGGCTCTGTACATGTGGGAAAAGCTTCACGGGGTTGCATGGTCTGAGAACGCATGCCGGAAGAATGAAATGCGAGGGTGCTCCACGCAGTAAACGCCGTCGCAAAACTACTACTCCTGTGGTAGTTTCTGAGTCGTTAGGGAACGACGGGCAGGGGGAACCCCACTCGCCCGGAGAGGCCCATGACGTCGACTGCGGAGGAGCACATTTAATGATTTCTGAAGAAGTGCGTTCCAGAATCAGGTTTCCACCTGCGAGCGAGAAGGTGGTGTGGTGTAAGTTGGAGATTACATTATGTGAGGTACTTAAACAAACTCTAAACAAAAAGCCGCTAGGCGACAAGCTTACAAAATTTGGTGATGTAATATATGAACACTGCTCCCGCGAGTTCGGGACAGTAGTAAAGGCACAGCCGGGTGCCAAGCAGAATACTAGCAGGAGGCAGAGGGACATTCTGAAGTGTCGGGCAGACAAGAATGCCCTCAGAAAACGGTTCAAAGCCGCTACGGGCAGCGAACGGGAGGGGCTGTACGAAGTTTGGTTGCATTTAAAGCACAAACACAGTGCCCTCTGTCGTGCCGAGCGTTTCTGTAACAACAGACGTAGAACCAAAAGGGAGCGAGAGAAATTCTTTAGGGACCCGTATCAGTTTGCCCGAGGTCTATTCGAGCAACCGAAGTCTGGGACTCTGGTTGTCAGTCAGAAAGAACTTGAGCTACATCTAAGCAAGATGTACTCTGATAAGAAGAGGAGAGAGCCTCTTGATGACAATCCAGAGATCCTTAGCGGACTCAAACAGCCTTCGGTGCCGAAGGTACCATTTAAAATGGTACCTCCCCTTTGGTCTGAGGTTGAAGATGTTGTGAAAAAGGCCAGCGGCAAGTCTGCCCCAGGTCCGAACGGTGTCCCGTACGTTCTTTACAAGCGTTGCCCGAAAATCCTAAAAATGCTTCACGTCTTGTTGCGACAAGCGTGGATCCGCAATCACATATGTCCAGAGTGGTCAAAGGCAAATGGGGTCTACATTCCCAAAGAGCAGGACTCGAAGAGTCTTTCCCAATTCAGGCCCATCTCGCTGTTGAATGTTGAGGGTAAGATATTTTTCTCAGTCATGGCTCGCCGGCTCACACAGTATCTGATGACTAACAAGTACATAGATACGAGTGTTCAGAAGGGTGGTATTCCAGGCGTTCCTGGGTGCCTTGAACACGCGACCATGATCTGGGAGGCTATCCAGAGAGCCAAGCATGAGAGAACCGATTTGCACGTTATATGGTTGGACTTAGCCAACGCCTACGGGGCAGTCCCCCATAGGCTACTGTGGCGAGCCCTTCGCATGTTTCACGTACCGACACAGATCAGTCAAATGGTCGAGCAATATTTCTCTAAGTTCGCTTTGCGCTTCTCTACCTCGACGTTTACCACGAGGTGGACTGAGTTGCAGATTGGGATAGCTATGGGGTGTACGATCTCACCTATACTGTTTGTCATGGCAATGCAGATCATGTTAGACGGGGCGGCCGGCTACGGACTGGGCCTTCAAATAGGGGATCACTGGTTACCGCCACTGCGCGCATTTATGGATGACACGACTATTATAACGGGCAGCGAGGAGTCTGCCCGCACGATCCTGAAAAGTTTGGACGCGGTGGTCCAATGGAGCGGTATGCAGTTCAAAACCGCAGAAGTCAAGGAGTCTGTCAATCCATAAGGGCAAGGTGTCGGCGACCAGTTTTACGGTGGCAAGGAACAAGATCCCTACGGTTCTGGAGGAACCGGTGAAGAGTCTCGGTCGCGTTTACGATTCGAAGTTATCTGACAGAGCGGAGGTCCGGCGAATACACGAGTCACTGGCTACAGGCCTGCTCGCGATCGAGCGATGCAGGCTGATCGGAAAATTCAAGGTATGGTGTCTCCAATTCATGTTGATTCCGAAGCTTCTATGGCCACTGCTAGTCTACGAGGTGACGATGACTGCAGTGGAAACCATGGAAAAGAAAATCAATACAGCCTTAAGAAAGTGGATTGGTGCACCGCCTTGTCTGACCGACGTGGCTCTGTATTGTAAACAAGCTAAGCTGGTACTTCCGTTCAAGTCAATAACCGAAGAGTTTAAAGTCGGCAAAGTTAGGCTCGCCATGCTTTTGCGCGAGTCCTCAGACCCAAATGTCATCGCTGTCCAGACCGCTCTAAAGACTGGTCAGAAGTGGAGAGTCCTCGATGCGATTGAATCTGCTCAGAACGCACTAAAATTGAAGGAGGTAATGGGTTACACACAAACCGACCGTCGAGGCCTAGGGCACGGGAAAGTCAATTGGTGGTCAAAGGCCTCAGCCAAAGAGCGCCGAGACATGGTGATACAAACGGTGAGGGACAACGAAAACGAGGTTCGGGTCCAGAAAGCAGCCCAACAGTCGCAGCAGGGCCATTGGGTCAGCCTGGAGAGCGCATTGCCGAGAATACTCACATGGGGTGAGATCTGGCGGATGACCCCGCTGCGACTGAGCTTTATCGTTCGTTCGGCGTACGATGTATTACCGTCCGGTGTTAACATGGTTAAATGGTCTGCGACCAACGATCCGACTTGCCCGTTGTGCAAATCAAAGCAAACTCTTGAGCACGTCCTGTCCGCGTGCAGGAAAGCTCTAGGTCAAGGCCGCTATACCTGGCGCCACAACAAGGTGCTAAAGGAGTTAGCAGCCGTTGTCGACCAGGCTAGAATGAGGGCTAACGCCAGAGCCAGTTCTAGTATCGTCCCCATTCGTTTCCTCAAGGCTGGGCAGGTTCCTAAAGGTAAGGTCAACCAAAACGCATTCGCTCCATCTGCGCTAGACTCTGCGAGGGACTGGTTACTGGCGGTTGATCTGCCAGGACATGAACGGTATCCCGAGTTGATCCGTAAAACCGGCCTGCGACCGGACATCGTTCTCCATTCTGCGCAAAAACGGCAACTCATCCTGATTGAGTTGACGGTCCCGTTTGAGTCGCGGATGGAGGAGAATCATTTGTATAAGCTCGAGAAATACAGTGATTTAGCAGCCGGTTTGAGGAGAAACGAGGCTTACACAGTGCGGGTATTTGCCGTCGAAGTGGGAGCGAGAGGCCTCGTTTCCACTTCGCTCTACAATGTGGTTAAAGAGTTAGGATTGCGCGGTAATGAACGGAAACGGGCACTCAAAAAACTTGGTGAGGTGGCCGAAAGGGCATCCAGCTGGCTTTGGACGCAGCGCAACAACGTAGGGGACGGGCCTCGGTGAGCTGGTCCGGGTATCTAGTGGAAAAGAGTTTCTTATCCCTTTGAAAAGTCCATCGTGTACGAATTGTCTGCCAGTGTCTCTCTGCCAACTGCTAATAAAAGTCCAAGATGTGTCCGGTAAACCAAAGTAAGCTTGTCGCTCGGTCGTCCAGGCATGCGGACTGTTCTAATTACGCTGCCGTGGCGGCTTCTTATCTCACAGTACCTACTTCGAAACCACCAAGTCGTCTTGTCTCTGGCCGAAAGTATAACACCATCCGGTAATTCTGTGCGGCGGGGAAGCAGCCCTGAGCTTCATGAACTCAGGTGGGCCCACCTCCGAATACGTTTAGGAATCGTGGGCCGAAACGTGTGTCGAAAGAGGATAATTTCTACTGATGACTGTAGATCCCCGCTGCACTTGCTCCCTGTGAGTTTATTCTTACTTAATTTTCAGCATGTTTACCCACACACCTGTACTTTTTTTTTTTTTTTTTAGTATTTATTTGTCATATGGCTAGTTTTGTCGCCACGATAGTGCAGGTCTGGGGTTTTTGTTTGTTTGTTTTTTGCCCCGCGGGTAAAGAAAAAAAAAAAAAAAAAGACGTACTGAGGATTCGAATCCGAGACTCCCGCACGGGAACCCAATGTACTAAGCATTCGGCCAGTTAACCGCTTCGTCTAAACAACGAAAAGAGAATATGCGAGATGTGTGTCCCGATTCAAACAACTCAAAAAAACAGGCAATTGTTTTCTCACAAACATATATCCCTGATAAAAACATCAAGTATTATTGAAACGGCATAATAATAGAAATTTTCCTAACAAATGTAGTCAATTGTTTCTGACAATGACAGGTATCATTTCAAACCATGACAGGTAAAATATCCGGTATCAAAACAAACATCCTGAACATTTCAGCTAAATCGGTTCTATAAATCATAAACAAACACACACACATTTATATATATATATATATATATATATATATATATATATATATATATATATATATATATATATATATATATATTTATTAGATGATCAGAGTAGAAGCAGTAACGCAAGCGTTTCGACGACTGTATGGTAGTTTAGGTCGACGTGACTAATGTCAGAAAATAAAAACAAACCTCTTAGCTGAGAAAACGTTTTGTCTCTTCAAAAGGCTCTGGTTGTAACGTACTTTGGATTTTTGTTTAAACTTAGGTTATTCGGGTGTACGTGGTAATGAGCAGTCTGATAAATGAGCTGCTGCCTTCTCTCTTGATGCTGATATATTTTACAGTAAAGCGGATGCCGTGAAGACTTTATGGAATCAAGTAAACAGTGCAGCAAAAGACAATCATAATATTCATATCAGATACAATGATCCAGCTGAGAGTAACAGATTGCCTGGCCGACTTTCACCCTCAAGGGGAAAACACTAGTCAGGTTTTAACTAGAACCATTAGCATTGGAACTCGCCTTTGGCTACCGAATGAGACGGGGTACCGGTTGAAATATCCGGAGTGCAGTGATATCAGTTCTGCATTCATTCACTAAAGTATTACACTCAAATTGTTTTTTGAAACGCACTAATTTTAGACTTGTTTTGTATGCCTATAATTATTCCAACTACTCTCGTGGCATTTCCTGACGGAATCTGTTTTGGTCTAGGTGTTAATCCATGTCTCCATGTTGGAGGAATTTTTCGTTATTTCGAAGTCCCACCCTGCCTATTGATGGGGGTCCTAATATAACTTAACAGTTGAACGGGGTTTCTGGAACCTCTCCACGGCTGATCTTCATTCGAATGATGGCACTTTGTGTCACCAGGTGTTTATCGCTGAGTGTGATGTCCTTGTAGGGTAAAAAGTCACTCACTTACACATTTTGGGCTTTATTTCATTGCAGAGGATGTGCCAATATTTGGAATTGATGAGTTCAGGTGTGGCTGCGCTGTACCTGACACTCCCTTGGCATTTGTGTGCATTCTCACCTTTCGTGCATGGATTGATACTCAAATCAGAACCAGTAGAAAAAAGCATCCAGTTCTTATGTCTTTTTATAAAAAGACTTTTCAAAAGTACTGTCTCTTTACCGTATGAATAATTTCTATTATCTTTATTACCGCCTCCCCCAGTAATCCGGTGTGCTTCTCATGCCTGGATGTGCTGAACGTCACTCCCAATTTTAATATGCTTACCAAACAAGTTGATGCAATGACAACGGAATCATGACAGCGATATCTTGGATGCCTCCAGACACGATTTTGGCAACATCGGAATGATCTGGTGTAACGAGATGTATCGGTGAAAAGAACTATGCTTCGATGATGCCTTGTATAGGGCACATGGCGCTGAGCCCAAGCCAGACAATCTGTGTGATGAGCTGGTTGCACGACGATCGTGACATCTTAATCGATTTCGTGTGGCTTGGTCGCTGACGATTTCGTTGGTGGTTGCTTCTCAGTTGTATCCTGATGTCACTGGCAGTGATTGTTCTTTCTCTTAGAGGCACTGCAACAAAAATGTTTCGTGTCGAATTGTAGTAGACTTGGACGACCTGACAGTTGTTGTTCTGAGATACCGCCGGTTGCACTATACCGATCCCGCAGCGGTTGTATTACTTGCCTGGAAATCTGGTAATTGAGTAGGAGTAGTAGTAGTAGTAATAATAGTAGTACTAATAGTAGTACTAATAGTAGTAGTAATAGTAGTAGTAGTAGTAGTAGTAGTAGTAGTAGTAGTAGTAGTAGTAGTAGTAGTAGTAGTGGCGGTGGTGGTGGTGGTGGTAATAGTAGTAGTAGTAGTAGTAGTAGTAGTAGTAGTAGTAGTAGTAGTAGTAGTAGTAGCAGCAGTAGCAGCAGCAACAGCAGACATTTTTAGAAAAGTAACGTTTTCGGCCCTCAAGGTTATAATTGGGTTATAAAGTGTTTATCGAGTTCTTTGAGTATATATACATTTCATATATTTTTTAAAAACTGTTATTGGTCAATTGCGTCTGTGTATTTACATGTGTTGCCATTTGTCTGTGTTTGTGTTCACTGCTGTACAAAATCAGAGACATACATGTTAACTATACTAGTAAACTAAGTTATAAATTTAAACATGTTCAGATTGTCTAAAGAAGGGTTTGTTTATTTACAATAGGCGAATGAGAGGGGTCTGTTTCAGCTTTATTTCAAATGGGGGGGGGGGGGGGGGGAGTGGTAATTTTGGGGATTAGTTTGGCCATAATTGCTGGTTATGTAAATATTTTACAAATAATTTTGTAAATACATTTCAAATAAACATGATATGTGATAGAGGATAGAGAGGAAGGGAGGAAGAGAAGAGAATTGTATGTGAAAAGGGCTTGAGAGAGAGAGAGTGGAAGAAGTATATCTAGTAAAGACATATAATAATGTGTCTACTTGTAGGGTGTTTGTTAATTGAATATTTTTGTCAATAGGCACTGGAAGTGGTGCAGAAGATGATGGGAGGTATACTTTTTATCCTCATGCACTGCTTTACACCTGTACCTCCAGATTAAAGCTCTGTATTCTGTCAGTGCCGTCAAAACTTTTTTCATGATTTTGTCTTGTTGTTTTTAGGAATTGTGTTTAAAAATATTGCTTTGTATATGTCTGCTTGTGTTGTTGTGTGTTTGTAGATGATGGTTTTGAGATTTTGAAGTGTAGTCTGTATTGTTGTACATTCATACAAAAAATGTGTTCTTCTTTCTCTTGTATGTTGTTTGAGCACAGTTTGCATGGTATTATACATTTTTGAATTTTTTCTATTTTCTCTTTAGTGGGAGTAAAATTTAAAAAGTAATCTATACGTTATTTCTTTTGCTACTGTTTTTATGTATGGTTGGTGTAAGTTTGCAAAGGACATGTAGTGATTTGTTCTAGTGTATCTTGTTCCTCGTTTGATTTTGGTGTACAGTGGGATTTCTTGTTTAGTTACTATGAGTGTGTAAATTTGTTTTGTTGTCTTTTGTATTAATGTTCCATTTCCTTTTAGATATTGGAGACATGTTCTATAAAAGGGAGGTAGGGTTCCTGAAAAGTGTGGTGTACTGTTGTCTATTTTTTTAGGTAGTGTAATCCAATGATAGATAATAATTGCCTAATGGATGTTCTGGTTGGTTGATGATGCGCCCTATGTGTCTTAGTCTGAATGATTTAATTTTTGTGTTTATATCGTGTACGACTACACCACCTCTCTCTCTTTTTTTTTTTTTTTTTTTTTTTTTTTTTTTTTTTTTTTTTTTGAATTAATATTTTTTGACTAACTTTGTAAGCTGTACTGCCAAATAAGAAGGGTCTAGTGATTTTATTTATGTTTTAAATTGTCTGTTTTGGGGGATTTATTACAGTGGTTATGTAAATTATTTTAAGTATTGTGTATGTATTTATTATCCTATTTCTGTCAAATATTGTGGACTTTCTACATTTATATAGGTTTATTATATTTTTTACCTTGTGGTTAATCTTTCCCATGTTCGTGTGTGTGTTTTCCCGGGGTTTTTTTGGAAGTTAATTCCACATATTTTCAATGTGTTTGTATTTATTATGTCTGGTGGAAAATCTGATTTATTCTTCAAACTACCAAGTCCTATAATGTTTGATTTGTTGAAATTTATTTTTGTCCCACTTGTCTTCCCAAATTGTCTAAAAGTATAACATTTTAATTACTGAAGTATCTTTCGAAGGAAAGAAAGCTGTATCATCCGAAAAGCGATACGTTGTCTTTTTCCCGCCCCGGGTATTTTAGTGCCTATTATGTTTGTATCTTGTGTAATTTGTTTCCAATAAGGGCTCCAGTGCTAAAACGTATAGAAGTGGAGAAAGTGGACATCCTTGTCTCACCGATCTTGTAAGCCGGAAACCCGTAGTAAGCGTGTGGTTTACCAACACCTTACTCAAGGGGTCCGGGTACAAGATTTCAATCCACTGTCTAAAACATGGGCCTACAATATTTTCCCCTAGCAGTCTAAAAAGATATTGGTGTGATACTCTATCAAAGGCTTTTTCTTGATCCAAAGATAAAATAGATGACTGACAGTTTATGTGATGTTTGTATGTTATTAGGTGACGAATGAAATGTGTGTGATTGTGTATATTTCTATTTTGTACGTGCACTGCTGCTCTGGGTGTATGA
The DNA here is from genome assembly GCA_905116865.2 of Candidula unifasciata. Lineage (NCBI taxonomy): Eukaryota > Metazoa > Mollusca > Gastropoda > Stylommatophora > Geomitridae > Candidula > Candidula unifasciata. The sequence goes on from CAJHNH020003724.1 coordinate 500,086, forward strand.
GGGTTTTCAGTACCGGCCCTAATTTATTCGATAAAGTTTTGGCTAATATCTTTTAATCAACATTTAAAAATGATATGGGTCTGTAATTCTGTAACAGTGTCTTGTCTGTACTGTCTTTGGCTATCACAGTTATATATAATGTGTTAAAACTGTCTGGCAATTTGTGTCTGTTAAAGATGCTTGAATAGACTTGGAGGAGGGGAGGTCCTAAGAAAGGAAAGAATTGTTGGAAGAATTCTATTGTCAGACCATCAGGCCCTAGTGATTTGTTTTTGTTCATTGTTTTGAGTGTGTGTTATTTCTGCTAGTGTGATATCTGCCTCTAACTTGTCTTTTTCATTTTCTGTTTATTTTTTTTATTTTTTTTATTTAAGAAAGTTATCCTGTATTTGGGTGTCTGTTGGTTATTCTTTAAATAGTGTTTCATAGTATTCGTTAAAAGCATTATTTATTTTAGTTGGCTCTGTCTGTATGTGTCCCTTCACGTCTACTATCTTAGTTATGTTTTACTTTTTGTATATTATTTTCTATTTTAATATCTTGTATGCTTGGTGTGTTTCCGGATGGCAGTTTGGTTCTCAGTGACGTACCTGCATATTTATATTTTTGGTATGTTTCTAACTGTGTTTCCAGTATGTGTAAATGTGGCTAGTGTGTTTCTTGGTCTTTCGTTGATTTTATTGCGTCTATAATATGTTTCTTATTTTGTAGTCTTTTTCTGTGTGTTATGTAAGCTAGTCTCTGTGTTCTACTTCTGATGGAATTTTTGAGGGTGTCCCAAAACGCTTCTATGTGTATTGCAGATGTTTTGTTATTATAATCTATTAGATGTTGTGTCATGTATTCTATGTATTCCGCATCACTAAGTAGTGTGTTGTTGAAGATCCAGTGTGGTGATCTTGTGTTTTTGTTTGTTTGTTGGATTTGTACTATTAGTGGTTATGTGCGCTAAAATTGCTTTGTGGTCTGTGAATTTGAGTGTCTCTTCTGGTGAACTACCTCTACTACTTGATGTGATTCTGGTACGTATATTCTGTTTGGATATTTAAATCTAAATGAGTCTTTAAGTTTATTTGATGTTATTATGTTTTGGAGTGTATCTAATTGATATGGTGAGTCTGTTGCAGTTCGCCTTAACTGTGTCCGGACGTCTCTCCCCTCTGCATCTTCCTCTGTCAGGACACAGTTAAAATCTCCTGCAAGTATTATATTTTTCCCTGTGTATTTTTGTAGTAACGTATTTTCTAGTGTTTCGTAAAATGCTGGCTGGTATTGTTTTTGTGGAGGTGCGTGTATGTTGACTATTGTGTATGAGTGGCTACTGTTTTGAACTGTTATGTTACAGATGTTGCCGTTGTCGTCTGTGTGTGTGTATGTAATGTCTCACCTGTCTGATGTCTGACACATTGCTGTTCCTGACCCTCTAGTTTGTTTTGCGAGATTAAAGACAGAGTTGTAAAGACCTAAATGTGATGTTTTTCTTGCTGCCAGCCAGTCTGTTGTGATGTTTGCTTCTTGTATTATTATAAAGTATAATTTATGTTTATAGATTTTGTGTTTGATGTGTTGTAGTTTTGTTCGTAAACCAAATATATTGGCACTCAAAATGCGAATACTATCCTCCATTTAACAAAATAAATAAAGTAAAGTTAACTTGAAACTCTAAAATAAAATGGTGGAGAATATCACATCAGTCTAGTGTTCAATATAAAATGGAAACACCTATTGAGAATTATAAGTTCTCTTGACTTCCGGGAGAAACTGGGTTCTCCGGAGAAGAAAGAGTGGATTCTTAAAAATTTTCCGACATACTGTCCTCTGACTTTGTATTTTTGGACTCTGAAAGAGTCTTAGACAGACTGTCATTTGTATTATCACCTTCTTCTTCGGTGGTACTGTTGTTTAGTTCACTATCTGGGTAGTTTTGGAAATGTTTTTGTTGTTCTTTGTTTTCTTCTGGAACTGCCTGCACATTCATTTACCCCATTTGACTTATTTCTATGCACACTGAAGGTTCTTTGCCTCTCATGCAGATGTACTCCGACTTCTAAGAAAGCTCCCACTGCGTCGACTCCAGCGACTTGCTTTTGTGTAGGCGGTGGGTCTATTATTATTTTCTAACTATGGGTTCCCAGAGCCTACGCGACGATTAATTGTAAATCGTCCTTTCCGAAATGTGGGTGTAAGCACGTAAAAAGTAAATTTCAGGAATATTAACAGGCTTATCCACATGACGGTTTTTGCAACAAGCAATAGTTTCCTATTAGCAACGAAGATTTCATTGATCTTTGAGATGCTTGTATGCAATATATATTTGATTCATTTTATAATTTTTTTTTGGTATGTTCAGGTCCTTGAGAAAAGTTTTTAAAAAAAAAATAATTTTTTTTTTGGGGGGTTGAAATTACCAAAAATTAAAATTGGCTTCTGAATTTTTCTTTTTAGATGTAAATGAGATCTACATCCCGGCACAAAGGAAGTATTAGGATAGGTAGTAGTTGTACTCAGTCCTCATATTCAATATCTCTAACATTTTGGGGGATCAGAGCCTCAAGAGGCAAATCCTTATGTGCGAAATATTATTAACAGTAATGTTCTGTGTGGTAAAGACAAATACTTAAGTAGCAACAAACAACTGCATTGGATTCACATTCAAACTGAAGACTACAGGATTTCATTTTTTTTTTTTTTTAATTTTTAATTTTTAGTTTGTGATGTGAAAATGTCTAGGTAAAATAAAGCCATCAATCAAAAGGTCCTTTATAGGATGTCGCAATCGCCACGGCATACCTTAGAGTCTCTCTTTTTCCAGCTAGTTCTCCAGCTCTATGTGGTTTCATAGTCAATGCTTCTACAATGTCATGAATCCACTTTCGTGGAGGTCTGCTGCTGCACTGTTTTCTGTATTTGTACTACACCTCTCTGCACATCAAACCAGTAGGATGTTTCACCAGCTACACTGACCGCTGCTTGTTGTTCACGGTAAAAAGGCTCCATTAGAATGGTCCATGAGCAGGAACGGGCATGACTTTCTCCTTGCCTTGACCGTATCGATTGATTGTGGCAATAATCCAGTTTCGTAGCTTAGGGATGCTTGTAAATAACGCAGGTTGGTTGGGTTGTTTACAACCAGTTGATTTAATGAAAATACCATATAAGATGAAATCTCCTGAAACACACACATATATATATATATATATATATATATATATATATATATATATATATATATATATATATATATATATATATATATATATATATATATATATATATATATAAACACTCACACATCATGATCATGTAGCAGGTCCTTTGCATAACGTCGCTCTCACCGCGTTCTGCCTGAAAGAAACTCGGTCTCTCGACAGCTCTCCCGCCTCATGAAATTTCATTCTCAAGGAATATAGACATATACACACACACACACACACACACACATATATATATATATATATATATATATATATATATATATATATATATATATATATATATATATATATATATATAAGGGCTGTACCGAATATTCGCTTCGTATTCGCTTCTGATCCGAATAGTGGACCTAATAACTATTCGGTATTCGGCCGAATAGTTGCGGTCGGGCCGAATACGAATAGTGGTTACCTTACACCCATTTCTAGACTGGTGGAAAATGAACATATCAATAATTGGTTCATACTGTCAAGCGTTACTTTGTGCACCACCTACGATCGTACCAAGTGAACGTCTGTTTAGCACAGCTGGAAATACCTTCAGTGAGACAAGAAGCTGCCTTAATGCTGACAACATGAAACGATTATGGTTTTTTTTTTTTTAAAGCAAATGCTTCCTTGCTTGCTACATACATCTAGTTTTAACATATGGCTGTGAGTCCTGGACAATAGGTAGGCAGGCCAAATAATTTCTTGAGGCCTCATAGATGTGGTTTTACAAAACAATGCTTAACATTTTTGGACAGCCAGAAAAAAACAACCAAGAGGTTTTAAAAGAGGCGGGAGCCCAAAGTCAACTAATCACAGACATCGGAAGGAAACAGTCATCATTTTTCGGCTATGTTATAAGATGAGGGAAAATGGAACATTTGGTTACCACTGGAAAGATCTGTGGAAGGAGGGACAGAGGAAAACAACGAAAGAAGATTCCTGACAGTCTTGTTGCATGGCATGAAAGTGTGTCAGCACACGAACTAATACATGCTGCAGAAGATCGCAGATTGTGGCAAGGATTAATCGCCCATGCCAGTCGGCAAAGCACCTGATGATGATGATTCACTATTCGTATTCGGCCGAATAGTTAGTCCAGCTATTCGTATTCGGCCGAACAGTGAAAATCACTATTCGGTACAGCCCTAATATATATATATATATATATACATACATATACATATACAGCGAGAGAGAAAGAGCTGGAGAGAGAGAGAGAGAGAGAGAGAGAGAGAGAGAGAGAGAGAGAGAGAGAGAGAGAGATAACGAACGAAAGTACAAACGAACTTTTTTTTGTAAAGGTCACAAATTGGGCACGCAGGCCTGTTCTAATTTTGGCTTTTCCAAAAACCCATCTTTTAAGCAGCAGCTGTGTTTTATCAATAATTCATGTCATGTTCATATCATAAAATGCATGTTATGAATATCATGAAAAAACACACAAGGTGGATCGGACATATTGGGCTAGAGATGATCGTATATTGATAGATCAATCATTGAATATATGGTCAACATCGCCCCGACAGCCTTTACTTTAGAAGACATTATCTGGGACCCATTTTGAGCTTGGTTCACCTGGAGACCAAAGTCATTTTTAGAAACTCTAGACCTTAGAGCCAGGAGCTGAAACGTCTAGCAGCTACTTGCTGTGAACTCATATCTGTACATATCTAGACCATTGCTGAGCACTATATATATTGCCAATCTCTTACCAAAATCCGGTGAATCACCTTCTCGTACAGGTAGTTTCGTGGAAGAACAAAGAGCAGCCGGTCCTCCATCGTCACCTTCACACAAATCACTGTCTCCGTTTACGACACCAGCACAAAACACGTTGGGTGAGAGCGTTTTTCCATACAGACGCTTGCAACTTTCGTGACTTAAAATCGGTAGTTTGACTGTCTTTAACATATACGATTTCACCGGCACTGAGAAATATACAATAATAAAGGTATATAATAACCGGTGGGATGCCTTTTTTAATTTAATCGATTTCTCAATCTCCTTAAAACATACAACTGTTAAGGTATTTCACTCTACCATAGTGCGTTTACAGATTACTTATCACTGGAACATATTTTTTTTCCTCATGGGCTCCTATTTTTATTTTGACGGTAATGTTTGCATGTATATATTATATTTAGACTGTCTAGTTGTGTGGAAATAGACGTTTCATTGTTTGTTTGCTTTTCTCAACATGTGTGATTTAAGTTAGATTACAAATCAAATTATACAGTACCAATTTGAATTATGCGTATGATAGAAGAAACAAGTCTTTTTGCAATTGTTTATCACAAAATATTATCAAATAAATCTGACATATTATGAGTAGGATAGAAATATAAAGTCTTTTTTGCAATTGTTTATCACGATAGCGTAAATCTTCACCAACGTACATACATGACTAGCATATGCGCTGTGTGTATATTTAAGCAAAACAAAAATATTATTGTGCTGTTTTGTGTGCGTTTTTTTTTTATTTTCTCAGGATCAATAATTCTTTATCGTCCAAAATTCTCTAAATTGCTCGTTTAATAAATTTTTTTTATTTTTTTAATTAAAGCTATAAATTTATTGTATCCTTCCTGGCTTATTATTGGTGTGTTGCGAAAGGATTCACTATTCACTAGCCCATCTTATAAATGCCTAGTAATACCTAGGAGATAATTTGTTATCTTCTGTGTGTTTGAAATAGAACTATACAGATAGCCTCGTTTAAGAAAAAAAAAAATAGTTATATAATTGCATATTTTATTTCCGAGTGAATGAATTGAATTTTTAGCGCCATTTTTATAACACAGGAACTAACTCCCTAAGTTCCAACTTTACAACATGTTATGAAATATTATGGCTTGCCGCAACACTTTCAGCGCAACAACTGTAATTTTATTCGTAACTAGATGTACCCACCCAGCGATGCTGTGGCCCAAAATGGTGAAATGGAGAGGAGATAAAATAGCTCTCAGCTTCCAGTGTCTGTCATATCTCCCCCTCCCCAGTCACATCTCCGTCTCCGAAGGATTGAAAAATCATCCACGCCAAATTATTAAAATATAAAAAGTTAAGAAATGAGAACTTTAAAATAATATTTTAAGCTCTTTTAGCTAACTGTGTCTGACATAACCCTCTTAATTTTGCCCACGACATAGGGGAAAAAAAACTTTATATCGTAACCAATGATTGACCCCACAGTAAAAAGTACACTGTACTCACGAAAAGCGGAGAAAAATACCCCGCACCCGTCATCTCTCCCTCTCCGAAGATGCGATTTATAACTGACCTTAGCATCCGTGTCCACGCAAACCAAACTGGACCGTAAGGCTTCTTAGTTAACAGTTTCTGTCATCAACAAATAGTTTTTGATCGAGTGAAGCGTCGAGGGGGGGGAGGGGGGGGGAGAAGCTAATCTGGACTGAACTGAAATCGGATTTCTTTGAACGTAAGACGCAGATGTCGCAACTTAGATGTAAACCACAACACAACGTACCAATCGCCCATTAAGGGAAATTGAAAAAACTTAGCACCCAGCGGGGAATCAAACACCGGTCATCCGCGTGAAGGACGGAATACGTACAACTCTACTACCAAAGACTGATGAATTTAGGTCAGAAATCGCAGCCTAGCTGTAAACCACAACAAACGTACCAACCGCCCTCTCAAGGGCGAACGAATATTATCTGTTACATGAACATTGAGTATCACGTCGCCGCTATCGCAGGCTAGTTGTAAACCCTAAAATCGAACGAAAAAAAAGTTTAGATATTGCAGCCTAGCTATAAACCACAACAAAACGTGGCAGCCAACCAGTTAGGGGCCCAAAAAAAAAAATATATCACCCAGCGAGTAAACGAACTCCTATCACCGGTGGAGAGGCGAAATGCTTACAACCAACTACGCTATTAAATACTGAAGCATTTGGTAGAAATTAAAGTATATAAAAAAAAATTTGAAGTTCGGTGTTACGCAGTCAAGGTGGCCAATCGATTGAAAACAAATCCTGAATATTGATTTGACCGTTGCTGGAGCTACGTCGTACGTGGTTTGTGCGATTTTATGACAAACAAATCACGCTTTGAGTCAGAGGCAACATTGTGTGAAAATTTGAAAGCAATCGGTTCAGTAGTTTCCAAGTTTAAAGTTAACAAACTCGGAAAATTAACATGTTTATTAATATAAGATTTACGTAAAGCACACAATACACGTGTCTCTGTAAAATATCTATTGGCTACATTTGACTTTATACTTTATAACTCATTGAAAGCAATTCTGCAATGATCGTCTTAGTTTTAGACACCTTAAAATAGATGCATTGTAATCACGTGTTGTAAAAAGGGAGGCGTGGGGGGGGGGGGGGGGGTTGCATAACTTCGAGAATAAGGTAAAAATTATTACATAGTTTCATCCATTGATATTCCACTACAGCTTAGGTACACCTTTTCGAATATCTGCACCGATTTGTAAACGCACTACACAGTTGTTATGGTATGGCTTACGCTTTCTCTCATTAATGCATGTTAGAGACGACCTCGCGGAAGGCACTTAATCGTGATCTTGGCTCGCGTATTGTTCTGATAGTGATGGTCCACTAAGTGTTGACTGGTCTGTAAAATATAGGCCAAGCCCTATATGCCGAAAAAATGGTTGAAGGGGTCTTTAAATGTTTACTAATTTTCATTACGGTTGTCCGTTTTGTCTAAAAAGAACAGTTATGTCTTGCATGCATTCAAATCAGATGTACTCTGTCAACGAAGAAAAAAACAGTCATGTCTTGCATGCATTACAATCAGATGTACTCTGTCAACAAATAAAACAACAGTCATGTCTTGCATGCATCACAGTTAGATTAACTCTGTCAATGAAGAATACAACAGTCATGTTTTGTATGTATCGCAATTAGATTTACTCTGTCAACGAGGAAAACAACAATTACGTTTTCTATGTATCGCAATGAGATGAACTCTGTCAACGAAGAAAACAACAGTCATGTCTTGCTTGCATTACAATCAGGTGTACTTTGTCAACGAAGAAAATAGCAGTCATGTCTTACATGTATCACAATTAGATGAACTCTGTCAATGAAGAAAACATCAACCATGTTTTGCATGTATTGCAATTAGATGTACTCTGTCAACAAAGAAAACAACAATCATGTCTTTCATGTATTACAATTAGATGTACTCTGCAGACGAAGAAAACAACAATCATGTTTTGCATGTATCACAATTAGATGTACTCTGTCAACGAATAAAATAACAGTCATGTTTTGAATTCATTACAATTAGATGTACTCTGTCAACAAAGAAAACAACAGTCATGTCTTGCATGTATCACAATTAGATGAACTCTGTCAATAAAGAAACCAACAATTATGTTTTGCATGTATCGCAATTAGATGTACTCTGTCAACAAAGAAAACAACAATCATGTTATGCAGTCACATGAAATCTGTCAACAACAACAAAAACAGCAATCATGTCTTGCATGTATCACAATCATGTCTACTCTGGTCAGTCTACGTGGTGCTGGTGTAACGTTTCAGCAACTCAACATGCTGTGTAGTCTAACAACAGAGAAGTCCTACCGGTAGATGTATGACCCCATCCTGTAAATGTCAGCTTCGTGCCAACTGGAGGGTTGTTTGTAGATTTGGGTAGACAGATCGGCTGAACATAAAAGTGCAGACGAATGCCATGTCCCTCCCTGCCTGGCCATACCTGGATCAGTGCGATGTTGAAATCCTTCGGCCGTTCTTCCGGTGAAGAT